>JAUZST010091609.1:0-19414 GCA_034779995.1 Parotocinclus haroldoi
CCTGAAGAGCGCAACCCACGCTATTCAGGCTCGCCTCCTGAGAGTCCATCCTCTCACTGCTCTTCGCGATGAAGACCTCCAGTGCCGTGTTCTGGAGCAAATAGCGGCGGGTAAACACGGCCCGGATCTCACTGAACATCCACTTCCCATGCAGACCTTCAGAATAGGCCAGAACCTGTTCAGAACGAGAGAGATCCAGCCAAACCATTAGCTTCAGATCGGCGTTACATAGTACATTTTAAAAGTAATTTTGTTACAGCAATTTCCCCCCTTTTTCTACTGAGTTAATTTGATTGTTTTAGGGTCTGTCTTGTCTGTTACACCCTCAAATCTTGGATCAATCGCTATGAGGTCACACGACATGACTCCAAAATCAAAAGTTTCCAGTCACATTAATGTTGGGTTGGAGAAATTTATGAAGGAAACCACTGACTTGGCAAAAAAAAATGTCCCTGGCTGTACAGTGAAAATATAGCATTGGCAAAAAGATACAACATCGAGCCATTTGGTGAGTTGGCTGCATCTATGACAATGTTAACTGCTAAAAATGTAGTCAAGAGAAATGCTGTCAACATTCTTTCACAGTGTGCTAATCTAGAGCACAAATACACTTGGACATTTGGACATTTAAACATAAACATTAGTACATCATTAATGAACAGACATGCTGGGTTGAACAGATTTTATTAATTGAATGTTCTTAATCTCAGTAGTTTCTCTGTTGACATGAGGAGGGGGTAAAAATAAAGTGGAACAAAGCAAATGAATTCTGGTACACAGTAAGAATAAGATATGTAGTGTAAAGCAAAAGTTGGGACTGTGGTGGCCTTGTGCTTAAGGTACTGGACTATGAACCAGAAGCTCCAGATTTCGATATATATATATATAATTAACATCAGCAGAATAAGCGAGCACATACTGTGTGGCAACAGTGAAGTCATTGATTTGGCTTTTTTTTTTTTAACCTTTTTTAACCTTCTTATTCAGAACATCAGCATTTTTCCTTTTAATTAAGTCCTTTAATGCTTTTCTTTTGGCTGCTACTCACCATTTTTGCTTGTCAGCTGTGTGGGTGATATTTGTAAATGTAATTACTTTAGAGTTATTAGTAGTAGCTCTTTTGATTGGCCAATCAATTTTCAATTACTATTTTCTCAACAAATTCTTAACCAATTAATTAGAATTTATAATCAGTGCAATATATAATTGATGGTTCAATGTGGTTATGTCATTTTAACTCCCTTTGTTTTTTTCTTTTTCTTATTTAATGTTTTCTTTAAATAAAAATCCATTTGGTAATGAGTGAAATAAATACTTATCTGAGATTGGTACTTATTTACAGTAATAGAATGCACAGATATCATAATAGATGAGTTTTTGTCTAATTTTTGTCTCTTAAACTTTTAATGTAGCGCATCAACACTGCTGTAAAATATGTGATGAGTAATGTGCATCTTGAGTAGTCTTTTCACCAGACATTTATCAAATAATAATAAAATAAAACGTGCAATGGCACGCACTGCTACTTTGACGTAGGTATAGATCAATGTTGTAATCATGTGACCAGGAACCACACATGGATAGTGATCAGAAACTGGCAGATCTGTCTACACTCTGGCAACATGACATGCTGAGGCTAGATGTGAGCTGTCTTTATAGATTTTTAGCTCTGGATTGAACAGCTCCTGATGTAAGCTGACAACCATGATTAATTTCACCTCCATCTCACTCAACGTCAGGAATGACTGAAGGCCTATCTTTCAATCTGTGAAAGTTTAATTCTAGTGAACTAAATGTGTAATGGACTAATAATTTTTCATTCAATTGGAGAGTATGTCAATAGCCAAAACATGCCGAATACCCCAAAATGCCAGCATCCACAAGTTATAACTAAATCACAATCTTTTAAAGATATCACTAAATCAATACAAAACCATTGAAAAATGTTTTCCTTGGGTTGGAAATCATGTGGTACATTGGAAGATGTATATTTAAGGAACACATCTATATATTGTTTCTAGACAGTTTTACATCTATCTAAGATTTCTTCACTCACATTTGCAAGAAGCTGCCAATTTCATACTAAGCTTCCACTGGTGCAAGCAAATTGGATTTAACCTGAACTAAAAAAGAAGCAGAAGGTCCACATGCTCAACTGCACAAGAGCAAAGTAGACCATAGTCTGTAGATTAAAAAGGGACTCCTTAACCCTTAACTCAAAGCCTAACCTTAAATCCTAACCCCTAACCCTAGACTATAGCATTAACCCTCAACCTTGGACCCTCAGCCTCACCCCAATCACAACACTGACCCTGGGACCCTGAAAACTTGTCAGAGGCATGGAGGAAGCACTGCAGCGTGATTAGTATTTGTCCCTATTCATTTTAATGGCTCACTAGCACATTGTTCAGCAGGAAGTATGGTTCCTGAGCTCTGACTTATTCAAATTAATGGAGACTTCCTGAGAACCTACTCACTTGACTCACACATGACTCATCATAATAGAATTTATGACTGGCTAATGAGACGGAAATGGAAAAACAACACTGTCTTATTAGGTCCAACCTCAGAACAGATGCTGACTGGAAACACTGCACAACACCAAATAGATTATTATATAAAACAAATATAGAAACATAATAATCTAATTCATATATGTATACAATTTGAATATTATGGATATTACAGTACACTTAAATAGCCAAAGGCTGTTTTCCTTAGCAGACTTTTCCTCAAAGAATACAGATTAGGAGAACCAAGTAAATAAAACCATTACAAAAAGAACTAAAAAATACATAAAATAAAAATGAAGCAGGATTATTCCTTAAATATGCCAGGTCTCTATAGTTTCCTCCCACAGTCCAAATACATGCCTTAGTTTAATTGATTATGCTAAAGTGAGCCTAGAGTATGATTATGACTAAGTGTATGTGCCCTGTGATGAATTGTTGCCATGTCTAGTGTCGTTCCTGACTTGCACACAATGCTGCCAGCTAGGCACCAGCTCTCCTGTAATGTTGGTCAGGATTAAGCAGATAAAGTGAATAAATGAATGAATAATAACACTAAAGCCTAAACACCATAACACTATAAAAACACTAAACCCCAAGCCATAACACTATAAAAAAACACTAAACCATAAACCATAAAAATAAAAACAACACTAAAGCTACACACTAAAGCATAACACTAAAAACAAAACTCTAAAACAAAACAACAAACCATAACACTATAAAAAAACACTAAACCCGAAACCATAACAATAGCACTAAGGCTTAAAGCATAAGACTAAAAACAAAACTAAACTCTAAACAACATAAAACTATAAAAACACTGAGCCCTAAACCATAACACTATAAACAAAACTCAACCCTAAATCATAAAACCATAACTAACACTAAACCCTAAACTGCATGAAACTCTAAAAACACTAAACGTTAAATCATAACACTACAAACAACACTCAGTCCTAAACGCCATAAGACAATAAAAACACGAATCCCTAAAACGCAACACTATTAACAACACGAAACCATAACACTATAAAACTCTAATCCCTTAATACCGTAACACTATCAACCACACTAAACCACAAAAATCTGCTTAAGTGTTAGGTTTTTTCTTAACGTCATTCTTAAGACAAAAGTTTCAGAAAAAGTGTGGTTCTCCAAATATACCGCCCACAAAAATTAGTGAATTATCCTTTAATTTTTGGGAGCAGGGTACATCATAGGACGAAATAGAAACATTCTAACCTGACTCTACTGTATCTACTGTCCTTGAGTCATAGACCAAAAGAATCTGCTCTTTTAAAAATGCTGACCACCATCCACTAGCAACATTCTACCCTGAATGTGATGCTTGACATCTTTGATTATCAAAGCAGAGCTGATACCCTTTGGCTTAGGTCTAACCCTTGAGATTGTGTTCTTCCCACTCCTTTTCTAAATTGTCTGCTACTTTCCCCAAGCTCCCTGGGGGACACATGACTGTAAATAATCAATACACATACAAGGCCTGGCTGAGAGTGGGATCATTAGTAAGACTCTATGGAAGGAACCTCAGGGTCCTCTGGGGGTGGATCAAGAGTCTGGATGACAGTTCAAAATAAAGCCGCCGCCCCCATCTCAGACCGGAGTGCTCTGCGTAATATTCTCTCACCACGAGCACACAAACAGATTCCAGACTGAATGCTACTAATATAAAAGCCCCTTAAGATGAAGTGTGACTCAAAGCCTTTGGCTAGCTGTTAGATTTGTACAAGAGGATACACAAAATGAGAAAAGATCTGGAGTGCCCAGCAGGCTTTAGCACCCATCCGCTGCTCATTTAGAGTCAATGGCTGTCTGTACCAGCCGGTCCAGACCTGCTTCATTTCTCCCAGGGATGGAGTTCAGTGCCGATACAGACATGCTTGCCAGCTCACAAGAGTCTCCAGGGCTCAATTAAAGCTGGATTACACTGCAGTACACTCCATCCTCCAGAATCCTCCCTCCACCTTCTACCCAGTATTAACGACCCCCTTTGCCACAAGCAATCCCCAAAACACTCACACACATGTACACAATGCCATGGCATCAGCGTTTGTTTGACACCTTTATTGACCCTTTGCTCATACAGGCAGGTTTTAAAGTAGGGAGGCCAGGGCAGAGTCAAGAACACTGGGAGGCATCATGTAGGAGATGGTGGCCTTTTCAAATCAACAAGGAATGCTAGGCTTGGACTCTGGAAATTATTAATATTCAACTTGCCTCACACAGACAAACATTTACTGGCCATGTTATTAAGTGGACCAGTTCCACTGCTCGTTAATGCAGAGTTATTAAGTAGCCAATCACATGGCAGCAACACAATACTTTTAGGCATGTAGACATGGTTAAGAGCAAAAAGAAGTTCTAAAAGAGATTAAAGTGACTTTGAATATGACAAGAGAAGATTGGAAAGATGCCTCGATTTCTGATGCGGCACTCAGATGGTAAGGTAAGAAATTGGTGTAAACAACATCAAAGCATCAATCAAGCCTGCTTTCTATCAACAGTTCAGGCTGGTGTAATGGTGTCGATGTTTTGGACGATGTTTTATTGGTACACTAAAAGCCATTTACTACCAACTAAACCAACTAAGCTTGGTACACAGCCTACTTGAGTATTGCTAATAATCATGTCCATCCCCTTATTACCATAACACTAACATTGTCAGTAACACTAAACATAAAACAAACCATAACTTTAAACCCTAACAATCCTAAACCCTAAACATAATTCAAAATTTAACAACACTAAACCCTAAATGTGACACTAAAGTCTAAAGCATAGCATTATAAACACCACTAAACTGTAAACATAACACTATTCTAAACCCTAAACATAACACTACCCTAAACATAACACTATATACTACACTAAACTGTAAACATAACACTATCCTAAACACAACACTATAAACTACACTAAACTGTAAACATAACACTATCCTAAACATAACACTATAAACGCCACTAAACTGTAAACATAACACTATCCTAAACACTACATTTGAAACATTCTGACACATAACCTTAACCACAGTTCTAAACCCTTAACCATAACATCATCATCAACATTAAACCCTAAGCCTTAACACTAATAACAACTCTAAAATGTAACATTTGTAAAACACCTACATTATCAAATCTAACATTGACCCTTAAAAATCACATTAATGCTGGGCTTCAATGATAAAACGAGAAATTATTTCAGCCTGCTCTCACACAAAGCTAACAAACAGCACAGCCAGAAATAAAGCAGTTTTCATGGAGAAGAAAAGATCTCCACTACAAAATGCATTCATAGCTCTTAATTAGACGTTTCACAGTCTGATTGGGAGCACAGTAACACAGCACACGTTTTATTGTGCAGAGACTGCACCACCTGCAGTGAGCGATTGCACCTCTGACAAAGCACAGGCCAAACAGCTAGATGACAACAAAGGATGCAGGCAGAAAACAAAATCACGACAGCTCACTTTTAAAAAATTGTCATAACATCAGAACTGGCACTTCAAAACCCAAGTAGCTAGTGTCCCTGTAGACTCTGTGGCCTCACCTCCAACCCCCTTTTGTTGCTAGTAGAGAAAGTGTGCGAGGAAGAGAGAAAAATGTGAGAAAGCAAAAGAAAAATGAGGAAAAGCGAGAGATAGCAAGACAGAGGGAAAGAGAGAGAAAGAGAGAGGGAACGAGAGAGAAAAAGAGAGGTAAAGAGAGAGAAAGAGAGAGGTAGAGAGAGAGAGCAAGAGAGATGCAAAGAGAGATGCAAAGAGAGAACAAGAGAGAGGGAAAGAGAGAGCAAGACAGAGAGAGCAAGAGAGAGGGAAAGAGAGAGCAAGACAGAAAGAGAAAGCAAGAGAGAGGGAAAGAGTGTGCAAGAGAGAGGGATATGGAAAGCAAGAGAGAAAGAGAGAGCAAGAGAGAGGGAAAGAGAGGCCCAGCTGTAAAAAACAGGGCTTAATGAACCTGTCTGGCTGGGCTGTCCACTGCCTGTCAGAGGTGTCAGAGCGCTGACGAGTGTCGGGGACGAGTGCCCCCAGGTCCCAGACAGGCCTGCCAGCTGGAGAATTCTGCCCCATTCTAATCACACCCACCCCACAAGCTCAAGCAGTCCCAGCAGCTCCTGTACTTCCAGAAATCACAAAGACCCTCAAAGAACAGAGACACCCCCATCCAACATATTTGTAAGTAACAGAGGAACAAAAACCTCAAAATCTGATGTGTCATGCTTAAATATGCATTTGCATACGCATCATGCATGCTACTAATCTTGCAAGATGATGCAAGAAAGACTTACGCTAGGGCTCTGGACACCCCTGGTTTTGCTGGCACATCCTCTGCTTTTAAATATGATAGATTGTACAGATCAATGCAGAAGTTCTGATTACTTATGCATTATGGAGCATGTAGAAACATGCCCAAACTTTTAAACATACGTTTTTGTCCTTTTAAAATCAGCTTTGAAATGTATGGATGTCAAGTGGCTCAAATACACATCCTTTAGCTTGTAAAGGTTTTGTTTAGATAAAAGTCACCTAGCCACTAGGATCTACACAAATATTCATGAGTATTATTTTTAAAAGGTTAGGTGTGGGTTGACACGTTAGTTTTGGTTGAAGTTATGAGTTGCCACCATGTAAGAATTTTAACACTATCTATTAATCTAAAGACTAAACCCTAACCCTTAGCCCATTCACAAACACTAAACCCCTAACCCTTACCACATTCACATATACTAAACCCTAACACTTACCCCATTCACATACACTAAACCCTAACCCTTACCCCATTCACATACACTAAACCTTAACCCTTACCCCATTCACATACACTAAACCCTAACCCTTACCCCATTCACATACACTAAACCCTAACCCTTACCCCATTCACATACACTAAAACATGACATAAACTATCCACACATACTATATGCTAGAACATATCCCTTTCCATGTACTAAACCACTTTAATATCCATACAGGCTTATAAATGCAGTGTATAAATGTATGTGGAAAATCATTTGGGATTTAACCATTTCTCCACTCTGAGAGCTGCTACCATGGAAACAACGGTAAACTGGCACAAATGTAGTATGTCTGGAAACATAATAGCTGAGCATGGGTTTGCATTTGAGCCAAAAAGAAGAAATTACACTTGTACCTGATTTAATAGTTGATTTTATAACTGTTATTGAAACGTCAGCTGGATTATCAGTTTTTCGCTTATTGGGTCATCCCCATTTAAAACCATATATGAATCAAAAAGTGTGATGACAACCATAAAGGCTACCATGAGCAGACTTGGTTGAATCTGGGTCAGCACTATTGAACTGCCTCCAATAAAAAAGATCCCTGGTGCATTTATTCAAATCTGAAAAAGAAAAATGATGAGACACTCACTCTTAATCCCCTTCAGGTTCTTATGGAGACATCTGCTCAGATCCCTCTGATGTGATGTAAGCCGAAACTGCAAGGCTGGCAGACGTTTAACGGGCAAAGTAGTCAGTCAAACTTTTCTGTTGGTTCTTTAGGTTAATGTCAGAGGTAAGTGTGAGCAATCTATGATATCAGAGGATTTGTTCTTCTGCTGCTTGGACTGAAACACATCGCTGCATTCCAGAACTTTATCCACTAAGAACCTTATTTAATTATTACAGGTTTTAATATGTGCTGACTGTAGACAATTCTGGACCAAATATGGCTCAGCTTAGGCACTCAATACATGTTCTTCATTGCATTCAGACTTTGGCTCACGTGTAGTCTTCCATAGGTAATGTGCGTTCACGATTCATATTTTGTTCCAAATGTGGCCAAATGTGTGCGGTTCTGGCTGTTTACTGGCATCCAGATGCAGCTGTGGTCACCATTCCACGCCCAGAAGTAGGCTATCGCTCATTTGCTATTAGGGCATTGGCAAAATATTCACGATACATTGACATTTTGCAGACACTCTTAAACAGAGCTACTTAAAGCTGATACCATACAAACAATTTTAAGGGCCTTTCTCAAGAACCCAACAGTGGCAGTTTGACAGAGGTGGGATTTGAACCTTGGACCTCATGGTTAAAAGCCACAGTAGTCCTCAGTATCTCTTTTGTATAAACACCAGCTATTGTTGCATTATTATTTTTCTATATTCAGGATAGTAGGATAGTTTTAGTTTTATTAGGTATGGAATATTTTAGTTCATATTTATTCATTTAGCTGATTGTACTTAAGTGATTTTTCTACACACTATTCATTGTGTTACCTCTAAGGAATGTTTATTTATTTGTAATAATTGTTAATCATTAAGAAGGCTGAAATAATTTGATCTAATTAAATATGAGAAGTAAAATAAGTAATGAAGTCGTGTTAGTAAATTAATAAATATACTATACAAAAATAATACAATATCTACTTTTTATGTCATTTCTACAGTATTTCTAGTTTAGTTAAATTGAAAGAATTGCGTTTTGTTATAAAAACTCTAATGATGGTACAATTTAATATTATATGGCTTCCTAAAATCTAGGATAAAATACAAAAGCCCTGTGTGACAGCTAGGATTCATAATTTTCACCCTCACAAAGTGCTTTCAGTCATAAAGACAATGACGTCCCAATCAAATCATGTTTTTCCTTATTTTTATAAAAGCTTCAGCACCCATAGGATTTGTGCCTATATAAAGTGCCGAGACTGGGGTAAATACATCAAAGGAATCTGTCATATATAAACCGGACACCATTTTTCAAAGGCAGCCCCCTGAGAAATGAGCACAGACCCTCTCCGTGTCATTTTTTTTTTTTTTTTTGCTGAACTGGGACGGGGATCTAATTCAGCAGCGGCTGAAGCCAGCATGACTGATATATTTATAAAGGGGCTCGTCTGTTGCACTGACAACCTGCCATCTCCAGCACCTCCACTGGGCTGTCCACAGATTTGTCTAATAGGCTTCCACTGTTAAAGCTCAATGAAGGAACTGGCGAGAAGAGCGAGAGAAGAGCGGCGGATGTGAGAGATGAACATTTTCGTCTCGCCCAACAATCGTGTCTGCTCCCCGAGGAGAGAGAATGAAAAATGTGTAGTGTAAGAAGTGCTAAGGTTCTTCAACATTCAACAAAAAAAATGTGTGAGCTGTTGAAGTTGGGCGTACAATGAGTCAAATAAAATAACTATAACAAATTTCCCATAAATAGAGGGGTAAATAAAAATGATGTCATCTTCTTTGGTTACAATGATAGACCAGTATACTGGTAACCAATAATAGCAGAGCATGGTGTGTTATGGATACTTGACATACTGGTCACTAGCATGGGATACTGAGTTAGGAACTGATTGATCAACCAGCTTAACGAAGACAAAATTTAATGGTCAACCTTGAACCAGCATCAAACACTCTTAGGCTCTTCTTTGCTGCTTTTAGCAGGAATAATAAAATGCAGCGGAAATGTGTCACACTTCACTCCTGCTCTGTAAACATCTGCACATGCATTTATCTCAGAGAACAGAGAACATATTTTTTTGCCAGGTAAGGTAATATCCACCAAGCTAAGCAATCAAATTTGCAAAATTAACAAAAGCAAATTAACGATAATGTTAAGACCCTTTTAGCTTTAACGTGAAATGTATTAGAAAATAGAAATAAAACTTAGTAGTAGGAATTTATAAGTAGTGGTTTGAATTTTGTATTTCAACCCTTATTCATGAAACCTTTACTTACTTACAAAAGACTATTAAAGACTAAATAACGTTAACTAAATATACAAGCTCTTGAGTGCTTATTCATATAACTTGTAACTTTACCTTTTAAAACAAAGAATTGTTTGGGACAGTCGAAATTTGGTTTTATGCAATACATTTTGTGGTACCTTCACCGTTGGGCAAGACGTTTAATGTTGAGCCCCGTATGTGTTTTTGAATCATGCCTCTTTATAGTTGGAGCATTATTTTATATATATATATAGCACTATTTTTTACCACAGCTGTTGCTTCCGTGCTGTTTGTGATAGGACGACATACTCTATGCTGCATAAATCTGCCACAGTGTGTGATAACCCATGGTGCATGCAGGAAACGGAACAATAGTTCACAAGCTCAGCGATGGAGGTGCAACAAGCCCAACAAAGTGCATGACACTCAGCAGTAAAGAGGCTGGTACTGAACAGGTGCAGTGTCACCATGGTCATTGTCGCCTGTTGTTCACCCCTGACTGGAGGACAGGTAGTAGAGGATGACATGCTGTGACAAGGCTGCACTGCTCACTGTGTTTATATGTGTTTGTGCCCCTGACATCAACGTTTGGCTTACAAAGCCCCCACCTCCTTGTCCAAACTGCCCTTTTGACCCCATGTTCTACTCCAAAGGGAAGGTCTTTCTCCTTGTTTGGCCTAGTGTGGTCACAACGGCCCATTAAAACGATGATAAATTGTGATACAGAAATAAATGATTTTTGAACTTGTACTTGATGCGTTTCTGGCATACACTAACGACTCAAACGTTCTGATTCAATCCTGAATGCTTCATGCTAATCCTGAGCTTTTACACTTTATTACTAGAGTTTCTAATCCTTCCACAAGGCTCCTTTTTAAAATTCCAGACACCTCAAAATCAAAGGGGGCATTTTCCATCTGATCTGGGCAGCCCTTGACATCTGCTCCAGGGGCTGAAAATGAGGGAATTTAAAATTCCTTCAGATTCAGCGAAGCCGAGTCCATATCTCAGCTGCAATAAAACCACCGTGTCTCCCGGAGCAGGTATCGTGGGACAGAAGATGTGGTTTTGCATAATCACTGTCACTATACATTTAGGGTGTGTGAGAGTGTGTATCGGGGTGACGGAGCTGCGAAAGCGGAGTCAGACCGGGGTATTAAAAAGGATGAAAATGCACCATGTGAGCCAATCACAAATGTCCAGTCAGGTTTGACTATGGAATGGAAAGACAGCTCCTGGTTTGTTGGAAATTTGAAATTTAGAGACATTCAAATTGCAGGGAAAATCTAGAGCGTAAATATGGAACAATCTGTGTAGTATGTTTGAGCTGCTGTCATGTGATTCGCTGTTAACGAGCAGTTGAACAGTAGCACTTAATAAATAGGCAGGCGAGTGTAAATTTACACTCACTAACAAAATGTTGGATATGAATAAAACTATTGTGCAGCCCTACAACTGAAAGAGGCTCTAGTTACCCCACTGAGTCACCTCTAGCCTGGATACAAGCTATATATACGGTGTGACATCGATGCATATGGTATCCACATGGTATCCTGCATCACATTTGCCCCACATGTTTCAGCTAGGTCTGTAGAGCCTGCACACTCATAGGTTGCCTAATCTGGTGTCCCAGCTGGTCCCATAAATGCTTCATCAGGCAGGCCAAGGACGTATTGCGTATCTGGTGGAGACATTCCTTGCTCGTTCTTGCTGTGTGGGTGAGCATTATCCTGCTAAAAAATGGCAACAAGAAGCCTTGCCATAAGAGGTAATGTGGCTGTAGGATGTCCTGTACATATTACTGAGGTGTTAGTATCCCTCGTATCACTACAAGAAGCGACTGAGTGAGTGTTACAGAAAATGCCTCCCACCTGTAATCTTTACCTGAGTGATAACTACGTGCCGAGTCTTGCAGAAATCCGGTATTTCTGTCTGGGTGCATTATTTTTTGTCAATAAAAAAACACACACACACACACACACGCACTACAGTCGGTATTCTCTTTGAATAAATCCAGCTAAACTGCCTGAGAAAAAGGAACTTGGATCTGACATCATTGTTGGAACCAAATTTTCTTTGAGGTGTTTTTCAGTGAGCCCACACTAATGTCGGGTGTTCTGGGGATCCTAATGCTTAAGCTGAACGAAGTCTCCTACATCAAAAGCAGCTAGGGAGTGACGTGGTGAGAGAACGAGAGAGAGGAGGAGAGAAGATGCCCACAGGCCAGCTCTTAAAAACAAAAAGAGTGAGACGTAGCGACAAGACAGATAAAGGGACAGGAATGTTAGTGACAAAACAGAAAGAGACAATGAGAAGGACCACAAAGAAATAACGAAGGACAAAGCAACCAGCAATGAAGGTCTATTTGTAAGCTAGCCTTGCTGCGTTGCGCCAATCTTGCTAAGTGTATGTGGGTGTGTGCAACCAAGGGAAAAGTGGGCTGTCTGATGAGCAATGAGTGCCTCTCGGTTCGGCGATTAATCTTGTCTTTCAACCTGTGCATGGCCTCTGGTAACCTACACAGAGCTATAGATGCTAATCATGCACTCCTCACACCTGGCTGGCCTCTTCTCCTTCACTGTGTTGTCCATGCTCTATCACCCTGCCCTGTTCCTCTTCTTTTGAATAATATCTGAGCAGTATATTCAGTGACACCTTAAGATCTTTACATGTTTGCTACATGTTTATGCCACTGCCCTGGGCACAACGAGCCTCTCTGAAAAGGTTTTATTTCAAAAATCGGTAGTCGGTAGCAAAGGCCCATGCTAATAGGATAGACGTAGTGCATGTTAAGGTGTTAAATAGGTAGATGGCTTTACCCTTGGGACTTGTGAAGGATCCAGAGGAGGCACAGGATGGTAATCTGGCTGTTGAGTGCAGTAGATAATTTGCACTTGATCCCCTTGTAATTATATAGTTTAAATCGTTTTAGCCCAGCTAATCCCGCAGTGTGCGCAGGCGGAGCCGTTGGACATTGCTCGTCAACCGATGTCTTCCTTCTCCGGCGAGCTTGAGGAACTGGGAGGAGAAGAGGCTTACTGACATAATTATTTTGACTTAGCTCGCACGCTCGGTTCAGGTTTTGCATATCTCACCCCACCATGAGGCGGATCAGGACAAGCAGGCCTCACATCTGCAGAAACATGGAGCTGGGATTGCAGAAGGCTTTCAGCTACTCACCCCTAATTCCCACTACAAGTTTCATGCGCTCATGCAGACCTGTGGTTCGAATATTTGCACATCCTTCTCATGTCTTACCCAGTGATCTACCATTGATTTGCTGAAAATACCCACCTTCAATGAGTCTCACCTATAGCATGACTAGCAATCCTAAGAACGTGTGGGATTTTCAAAGCACTCCGAGTTGACAAGGAATATTTGCTTCATCTATGGACATGATTAAAGTGCAAGTAAAAATGACCCAGTGCTTCATGTTTGACGCCGATTTTTCACACAGAGCTCCTGACTCCTACCATATGTCACTCACTGCTAAGAAGCCGTTTGCACATGTACATACTGATATTTATTGTATTCATTAATTGTATTGTATTCATTGTATTTAATGGCCAGCTATCGTACTCTTGCCCATGCACTTTATGTCCATGTCTTCCTGTAACTGCACTGGAGAGTTAGCCTAATAGTGTTTAGTTATACTGTACAACCCTGTCTCAGTACAGTGAAAATAAAGTTAAATTGAATTGAAATTTGTTTCATTTGTGGCATTATGAACAACAAAAATGTAATCACAGTCAGACATTTTGAATTCCAGTCTGGGTCACTTTCATGAGTGGTAGTAAAATCCAATATCTATATGAAATGTGGCTACTTCAGCACAGTCTGAACAAAAGGTCAGAATTCATGCAACATCTATCTAAAAATATAATAACTGACAAAAAATAATGCACCCAGATGGAAATGTTGGCTTGCTGCAAAACTCGGCATGTCTCAGGCAGATAAGTAAATGATTACAGGTCATGATATTTGATAAAACTGTTTATTAAAACCATTAGCCAGTCTCTTATACCCTGGGAAATTTCTTTAGGTATGTGAAAACAGGATCTGCTGTGAATGCTAAAGTGTGTGAATTGTACACCATGATTTACTGCTGGACCAAAGTTATTGTGACACTTGTCTTTACATTTCTAACACCTTCCAAGATAATACTACTTTAAGAAATCTGCTTTAGACTTATGCTAGACCTGTCAATCAAGTTTGTTCCACTCTCTCAACTAAGAATTATGAGTTATGTTATTTAAATAAAAGAAACATTCCTTATATTCCTACAGACCTGTTTGGGTTAAATCATACATGCTTGAGTGAGTTAGTACATTATCCACATCTATATTCATTTGCAAGCCATCATGGGTGATTGTCATTGCTTAAAATACAAATACAGGGATACAACATGAATGAAAATAAAAAGAAGTACTGGTCTAAGTCTAAGTCTGGCTCATTGTCTAAGCAAGAAAACAGGGTTGCCAGATAAGAGAGAAACAAGATACCTGGTAGAAAAAAAAGTTATTTGGCTAAAAACAAAACACTGGTGACCTACAATGCGAGATATTGACCACTTTATCAGTTAATAAAAAGTAAGAATGTATATTTGCCTCAAGTACACAAGTCTGTCTCAGTCTCAAAGCCATTTGGCCTTGGGTCCATTGTATCAGTTTCGGGGTAAAGTGGACCAGCCGAGTCCAGTGTATCTGTCTGAGATAATGCTAATTATAAACCGAACTTTTTTTATATCACTACTGAATGTCAACAATCCATTCAAAACAGAACAAACCAGTCATTTCCCGCGTGCCTAAATAAATCTGCACTCTAACAGGGAAAACAAGTTTGCAATCGTATGATGCTAAGAATTTGTGTGCATTTTCACCCGTTAGCTTTATACAGGCTTCTGCTATATGACTAAATGTAACTGCAGTGTATGGACTCAGAGATGCTTGATAACTGATTTTACATTTAGAATACGTAGGTACACATTTCTATCCAAACACATTCTATTGTGAAGTGCAGCATTAACTAGCCTGTTTTGAATACATGCGCTTACAACTGCCTTGCTCTGATAGAGTCTATGTCAGAGACTATTTATTAGTCGAGTGAGTGATTTGATACAGCCGGTGGTGTGTGAATAAAATCTAAAGCCATCCTTGAGGTGCTTCAGAAGACCAGAAGGAGGAAAAGATGGATGACAGGAGTTTGTGTGTGTGTGCGTGTCCCTGTTGGCCATGGGGACTGCAGGCCATCTTGCAGGCCTGGCAAAGCTGACAGACTGTGACAAGCTGCTTGGCGTGCGGCTATTTGACTAATTACGCTGGATTACAGCATATTAATGCAAGCTGTTTTCTCTAGGGTCAGTGACCTAGCCAGGCTAGCACCTAAAGCAGCACGGCAGGAGCAGAAAGAGATTTTGTGTTGTCATAAAATTATTGAGACGCTACTCTCCTTTAGTACATTGCTGGCTGTGTGGATCAAGTGATCTTAGGCATGCTATCGCCTCCAAAATCCCTGCAAGCTATTCCCCTAAAATGCCAGTGGGGATTCTCCGGTAACAATCCCTCGTCTCCCTTTCCTCTCGTGCTCTGTCTCTCCCATGCGAAAAGGGAAATGGCTGAAATAGGAGTACTCGCAAAGTCCAGCAAAGGCCGGCCGGTCCGTCGAATGATTTATTGCTTGTGTGAGTAAACGTTCCCTAAAGCTGGATCATAGGCATTTCCTCATTGATTGAACCATTGCGCCGAAATCAGATCTTGATTAATGAGTTAGCGTCGGAGGGGAATGGCCTCGTTCTGTGGGGGGAAATCTATATTTTGCAGCTCACCAAGCTGTGAAATGTGGAGGATCTTTAAAACTGGTAGGTGCACACAACTGTGGGAACGCACTGTTATATGTCCTCAGAGAACAAAGGATGAAGGCATAGATTAGACGTGCATCCCGGCTTTAGAGGTTAAAGGATTTCTAAAGTGATTTTCTTCCTAACTTTGCTGAACTGGATTTGCAGTGGTTCCAGGAATCAGGAAACAGTCTGTTCTATAAACTCACTCATCATACAAACACAAAGGCACAAATGCTCCAATAAAGATTTTAAACACAATGGTGCTTGAAAGTTTGTAAATCCATTTGAATGTTCTATATTTCTCCATAAATATGAGCTAAAACATCACCAGATTGTGACACAAGACCTCAAGATAGATAAAGAGAACCCAATTAAGAGAAATTTTGCCTCCTACACCAGGAAGGACGCAATATCCAGAATTGATGGCTATAGCATCTTTGTTCCGAGTTATTATTTCATCAGGGTGCATTTCCTCACCTTAACTCGTGTTCTGGATTTTATGCTACCCTTGTTTAGTCCCATCTGGTTTCTGACTTGCGGTTTCAATATTGGTTCATCAATAAATTTGTTTTTGTTATGTCAAGAAACCTGCAACTGACCTGTTGCTGCACTCATCAAAATTTACATAACCAAGGTGAGAGAACTCAGAAATCTCCTTTGTCCATGCCATGACACACTTCTGATCTTGTGAAGATCAGACATTGACAGATTCATGTTCTCTTAATATAACAATACTATATTAATATTCCTTATTGTTTGTCCAACTGAAAACACCCGACTCTAATATTACCTTCAAATGAACAGCTAATCCTAGAGATTCACATAGTCTTGCCACCCACAGATACGAATCCTTTCCAATGCACAAATGACCAATGATCTACGTTTAATCTAGTTTCAAGCAGCACTGTATGTGATTATAGAAAGCTCAAATATCAAACAAAATAGTAATAAAGTAAAAAAATCATGTTATATTTGCAAGTGTTTGTACACATGATCAAATTCTTACCAAATTCTTCTTAGACATACACTATATGTCAAAATGTTTGTGTTGACTTTGCACCAGATTTGGGATACTGTGAATTCAGCTTCTAATATTAGACAATAAGCCCTGGCTGATTCTGATTCTGGTTCTGTGCAAAACAGTCAAGTTCTCAATCAAAGGTGCAAACCAGTTCTGTTTGGATACTGCCTAAAGACAGCAGAGCAGAATGTTGATGAACTGACTACAAATGTGTCATATTCAAAGTCACTGAATTTCAGTACAACCCTTTATGCTGCCATTATTTGTCGATGAACAATACTGGCAAGTATACTTTAGATTTGGAAGTGTTACAAGTGAGTGTTGCTGAAATAGCAAATCTCATTCATTAGAAGGGGCCTCCACAAACTTTTGGCAATACAGTGCATATCTTAACAAGGCTTAGTTTGCCTATTTAGGCCACTTTTTACAAACACGGAAGTGGAGTATCTGTGAAAGTAGAAAATACATTTCTCCTAACTGTTTATTGACTTCCCCAACATCCACAGACATCAGCATAAATCTGTCAAGTGCACTGCAATTAACAAGACAATACATTACATAAACAGCATGTAACACATCCTCCTACAGAAAGTTACAAGAGCTGTTAAACCTTAAGAGTCGAGCTTTATTTATGTTACGCATTTTAACATTGTGTGTGTTAGGGCCTATCCCCGGAGAACACATGGCACAGCGTGTTCTAGATGGGACGCATGCCATGATTCGATTTGCTCAAAATGATCAATTTGATAGAAAAAAATTCTATTTTCTTTCAGTTTCTTTTAGAAGTTTCAAACAAAACAAACAAACAACATTAGTCCCTTGCAATTAAACTAAATTACTAGAGGTTTAAAATTGTATGCAAAATGCTCTATTGTAGTTTCACCGTATTTGAAATAACCAAGTGAAAACATTTCCTCTTTCTGAGGAATAATTCAAAATGACGTGTACTCTTATTGTATAAACATTTAAACACGAAGAATATTTAGTTTCCTACGATTAAAAGAAATCAGGAGTCTCACTGAGACTGGGATGTGTCTGCGAGCAGGCGTAAGACTGCACCCCCTCTGATATTCATAGTTTCCAGCTGCATTTTATGGCATCACAAACAAGTACGCATAATCCGTTTTCCTTGCAAGTGGCAATTTAATTCAATCTTTTGCCCCTAAAGTGGTAGGCGAACATATTATCGTATACTACTGAGCAACTGCCATAGATCTCACATATTTCCACACCATAATTCAGTTCAGAGACACAACAGGAGCAGCGCAGGGCAAAAAGCAGGACAAACCCTGTACAGAGCGAAAGGACATTTCAGTTCACATGCAAGCACACTCATACTGGGAGACTTTTAGAGACACATTTTGACCTAATGCATGTCTTTGAAATGTTGGAGGTAACCAGAGCACCTGGAGGAAACCCATAATGAACAGAACAGAATAGCATATAAACTATAAAACATTATATATAACACAATATAAGAGATACAATTAAGACTGTAGTATATAGAAATAAAATACTGATTATAATAACTTAGTAAACATGCGTATCAGATTTATGTTAAAGAACAGCTTCTGATTTACAATGGCACTTGAAGAAAGGGAGGCACAAAGACGAGAAACACACAATCTACAAAATACAAACGATGACAGTATAAACTGACATACAGCAAGAGTAAATACAGATGCAATAAAGACAGAATTGTGTTCTCATGACATCCACTTGACTCCATATTTCAAGGAACATTCCGGGGCTACGTTTGCATTGTATCTGGACCCGAAACACCCTAACAAAGGCCGAACGGGAGAAATGAGGCATGCTATGAGTGTGTTTAATACACAACGGTGCTCCTGATTGTGCTGAACCCATCACTGACTCGCTACAATGAGGGACTCCGGCTCATCAACTCCCCTTAGAGAAATAACAGTCTTAAAAGAGGCATTATGGGAAGAGAATGGTGCAAAGACTGAAGCCTTATGCAACATTTACACAGCAGGTTCCAGACGTAAGAAACGGGCAGCTTGGAGGACTGCACTCCTGGAGCTCCACAGCCCTTATTGTACAGAAGTCACATCGCATTAACACTGAGGGCCATTTGCAGGCCTCTCGTCTCTCTGCTGGGGCTTTCAGGGCAGATTAAGCTATGAAAACCCAGGAATTACTAAAGCACCTATTAGGCTTTAAGCTCAGCCTTTTCTTCTCTGATCCCTTTGAATGAGACTGAATACACTGGGGCGTTCCTTTGAGCTAAAGGGAGGAGGGGCTGAGAGAGAGAGAGAGAGAGAGAGAGAGAGAGAGAGAGAGAGAGAGAGAGAGAGACAGAGAGAGAGAGAGAGACAGAG
>JAUZST010091620.1:0-45391 GCA_034779995.1 Parotocinclus haroldoi
TATATATATATTCCGTCAATACCTAATTAACAATAAAATTGTGAAACAGAGGGGTAAATGGGACCAACGCAGGGACCCTTTGAGAAAGGTTTGTGAAAGTCCCAAATAATAGAAATAATTGCAAAGGGTACTTAATTTACAGTGATTGATTAAATGTAATATTTTTCTGTTCACCGCTTCAACACATTTTCTTTTCCATCATCACAGCCAGTCTCTTTAACTGTGTTACAGTACATATAATTTCCCGCCATTTATCCACACCCAGACACTATTCTGTGCATTGCTCCACTGTGACCTGTCACTGGTACAAAAAAAGGAACTCTGTTCTCTCTCAGACTTGACAAGCTAATTCTTACACTAACACTGAAAATATGAAGTCATCTAATAGTTTGGTTGGTTAAGTGTGACTTTGGTGGTTTGGATGTATTGTGATCTTTCTCAGAATTTCTCGGTTAATAGGTCTGGCTTTTAGAGGTCCATATATCTGAAAGCACTCTTTGGCACATTCAGCTCTATAACAGTAATGACTTGTGGGGGATGTTATTGGGAGTGTGGTCTGAAGTACAGCGTGCTCTGGTGAGAGCGAGGTTGAACCTAGAGCTTGTGGTGATAGGGAGAGATGGAAAATGGGGGGAGGGTTGATAATTCAGAACATGTTTCTGTACAGCCAGGAGGAGGGCTGGGGTCTAAATAGGGTGCATGTTTTGAGTTTTCCTGATTGAAGGAAAAGAAACAGCCTGTAAAAGTGAAATTCAGTTCACGAGAGTGGCCTTAACCTGTGAAACCATGATGGAGTTGCCCTGTCTGGTGTACGAGTACGTTTCGAGTGGTACACTCAATCCTTGAATGGTTCTAATTAAGATTTGAGTTCCCAGAAGAAAATTGCATTTATTTTAAACCATGATGTGGGGATAGATCTGCTGCAGATCAGGCTCTGTCGATTTCTGTTGGAGATATGTTATTGGAGATCCGCCAATCTGAGAGTCGTACGCGAGCCTTTTATAGCCACTTGTACTGGAACATAAACATCCATCTTTAATCATAGTCATATAAGCATAGCTGAAAAGAAATGCTCCTTTTAGGTTTTGTGAGTAATACATGTTGAGGAGGAATCAGTAGAAAACGTTAGATGTGGCTGAGCTAATTTTACATTTACTGTACAGTATGGACTGCTGTTAGTCCTTAAGTTTAGTATGCTTGGTCTGCCTCAACATTTTTTGAAAATTACATAATATTTAATGACATTATGGTGATTTCTCGTTTGATTGTAAGGTGCATGCTCGTTTTAGTTCAAACCCATTTTACTGTGTCATTGCAGCAGTCTCTGGATCACCAGAGGATCTAGAGTCTGTCACAAAACTGGCTCAGTGCAGGTAGAGGTGCATCGTTGCAAGATTCCATAATGGCACCTCCTGACCATCACGATGCAAGCATAGTCCAGCAGCTTGCTCTTACCTCAGAGTCACAGGAACTGTAGTCACTAGCTTAATCATTAATAAATCAACTTGGTGGAGGAGCGGCAATTTGCCAACCCAGCGCCAGGGCGACACAGGTTTGATTATTACAGAGCTTATGTCTGAGAGAGGGGAGGCTGGAGGGGAAATCATCCACTGGCACTGCAGAGTGAACCAAATTCAGCCCTAGATGGACTGGTGCCGCATTCAGCTTACATGCTCATTTGACCCTGTGAATTCTCTATAGACCCTGTAACCCTGTGTAGCTATATATCACAAAAAAGGCTGGTTGGCTCTTCCCTAATTTGAAGTACAACATGTCTTGCCAATAAAACACCACATCTGATTTTAATTGGTCCTTAGTATTTGGTCTTAATCACCCTGGTGACCACCATTCAAGAGAATTGAGTAACCAGATCCTAATTAAGGCTGTAACCTACGGCCAAACAATGCCTCCTCCACCACTACTATGGTTGTCTGAAACCCTGTGGCTATTTCTTAGTGAAAAGTAATCTGATTTTAATCAGGTTTTGTCTAGAATTCATTGTTTGTCGGTTCACCATTGGAGGAAAGGCATGTGCTCAAATTCTGGCCATCAGCCCTGACATAACCCACACAGAAATATGAGGTACAATCAGGGCGAGAAATGTGAGCCCAGAAACAGCAAGGACGTTCCGTAACAGTGCCGGCTAAAAATGCACTGAGTAGGGCGTGTGAGTGCACCACACTGGCCAAGACATGGTTGAGAAAAGCACTTGTCTGTATCAGGGATGTTTCAGTCAATCCCTTATGCAGATGTCTGTCTCTTTTCCATGAAAACATTCATAGGTGGAATACAAGCCTGTTGGACACCCCAATAATTATGAGCATTAAAACAGCAAACGGAACTTCACGATCTTCAGGGTCCTAAGACGAACTCAAAGAAGTGTTAATTATGCTTGGTTTTATTGTAGTATTCACTACTTTATAGAGGTTAAGAATGTGGAATTAATCAGTGAACGTGATTAGCCAAGTGATCTGAGACGTCCTAGAGTGTGTAGTCCTCCACCAGGATATGGGTTTATCCAACCAGCAAATATATATGGCATGGCATGGTTCAGTGAGGGGGTGGAGTGTTCTTTTTTGGGAATATAAATTGAGCCAATAACATGATTTATGCAGCAAGTCCTATGTGACTAACCAAACTAGAGGTGCTGATTGGTCGATAAAATCTTGAAATAGACAAAAATTAACTCCTTTTTGATACTTCACCTGATTCATTAGATAACAGCTGGGATGTAATTACTACAATAAAACAAACACATCATATATTTCATTTATGTTGTATCTTTACTATCATTAGTCCAAAAGGACTAACCCAGTTCATCTCATAAGTTCTCACACCTTGGTTGAGCCCCCCTCAAGTTAATACCTCCTCCGCAGCACTGTAGTGCCAAGGAAGTGATGTTGACCTAAAGCTGCATTTCCTCTTGAGTGTCTGTATGAGGTTCTATTACTAGTTGCTGCAATGTAACACTTAGCATCTGGGAACCCTCAGAGCCAATTTTTCACTGCTCCAAAAAATGATATGCTTAACCAACTCTGCTAGCACCTCTTCGGGTGGGTAAATATTCAAAAGCTGCCCTTGTTTTACACTCTTGACAATGTTGAGAGGTTTAAAGCATGGCTTCACAAAAACCAGATATTTTTTCTGTTAATTGGAGAGGAAACTACTTTTTAAAGCATTGTGTCGAACTTTTTGTCCGTTTATTCAGTGGTTTGTGGTTCCTCTGTAAAGGTTTCTTTAAAACTTTAACTAGCGATGCTGATTGCTCACAATGGAAGAAGGTGTGTTCTTTATGCTTGACCAATAACATTTGGGCCTTGGCTTCTTGGAAAGACATTTACTTCTGGCTGCTCAACAAACTGGGCAGAATAAGCAAATAATCCCAATGATTAATAGCGGGCTGTGGGAAAATTGAGTTGAAAAATTTCTGGTCTGGAATAGTTATTAAAAGTCAAATATGTATATGTATTATTTACTACATGTATAAATTATAAATCCTTAGGTCACCAATGAGTTTGTGTGTGGAATGCTGGAGGCATAGCTGACCCTGAAACAAAGTTTAGGTTGGCTAACCTTAAGGAACTGTGAGTACATCCTTAGTCAACAGTACCATGGGTGTGAGTAACAGACAGGGTAACTAGCCAGCTCACAAAGCAGCTGAGCTTTTTTGCTTTGAAAACCATTTTAGACCATATTAGCTGAATTTCATCATCATAGCCTGAATATACATAATTATATTCTAATTTATTTACTTATAAGAAACAATTTTGCAACGTTTAGCATATACCGTAACCATTATTTTTTGACATGGATAATTATATACTTATACTGTATGCAGCTAGATTTACTTACAGGTATAAAGAGCTCATTCAATTAATATGTGAATATCGGATATGATTGCTTATTGATTGTGAGCTTTGATCAGTTATATTTGTGGATAAAAGTTTGGTTGAGGTAATCTGGTTGCGTACTATAATATGTAAAGAGTTAACAGCCAAAGTAAGACATTTATGTCATTTGTGTCCTGTGTATAAGGCAAATAACTAAGAATTAAGAATTAAGAAAAGGATTGACTAAGGTGCTAGAATTCTAACTGTGTGTTCATATACTGGCATAGTTAATCGTTTGGTTAATGCTTTTAACCCTCAGCTTAACTCTCAAGTTAAACTTTAGGCACAAGAGTTGTTCAGCGTTTATTGTTTTGAAATACAAATTCAGAAGTTGTGAGTTCAAATCCCTGCCACTGATCTCTTTTTGAGAACAGACTTCAACAGCTCGGATTAAATTCAAATCAGTCTGAATAAGGATATTTGCTAAATGCTCAGTCTATTGGCTGATTGATTGAATCATAACATGCCCTGGCTATATATATAATCACACCAGACATGCAAATGAAATGGCATTATTTTAATTAATGGAACTTTTTTTTTTTAAATAAAGTAGAGGAAATCATGTTATTACATGGTGTGGAGGAAAAAATTATGGATTCATCACCATAATAAAAATACATAAATAAGTAAATATCAGTCGTCAAGGTGTTAGGATCGCTTAAATCCCTTGAGGCAAGGACTAATGAAAAATCATATTCTACAGTAAGCTGCTTGTAACTATCTTAAACAGCAATTTGACAGACCAGCTTTGCAGGATGGAGGCTTTTTGTACACCCAGGTTTTTCCCCCCACTATAAATTTTCAAATGGATTGAAAGTCAACTTTTTACTAGCCATGTCATTTAATTAATTTGCCTTTCTTGAAAAAAAAACACTCTAACACGGTTTTCTTCTGTGATAAGAAGTTCCAGCATCACCCCATTGCAGATTTGCAGATTTGTGATTCATCTCTATCTCTTTCTTTTTTTTTCACTTTTTATCACTTCTCTTTAGCCCACTGTAACCTTGTTTTCTTATTTTCTTATCATTTTGTAAACACTGACTCACATCCATTTGAATTTCATGTTTTGCTGTGTATTGCCTGTTTTTAAGGCATGTTGCTTTGTGTTTAGATGTTTTTATGTCTACTAATTTTTTATTTACAAATGACTGAGTTTACCTTTTGCCACACTTCATGTTGGATTTCCTCCTTGAGTAAATTGTACTGCCCTTTCCATTTTTTTCCAACTCACAACTCTCATGTTAGAGATCTGTTTTCTTTGACTGAAGTCTGAAAGCTTGTTAAGGACTGTAACCACTCCGTTTTAACTGCAGGGTTATTTGCAGTTCTATTTTTTTATCTACTTATAAAGAAAAAACTACCACTAGTGAGTCTTAAAAGACACAAATGTTTAGAGTGTAAGATTGTATGAGTTGTCTCTGTGGATAAAGGCGTCTGATATAAATGTAAATGTCATTGAGCAGGAATTTTCAACTATTTAAAGAGTCTCATCTGTGTGATTTATTTATTTGTGATTTATTTTCCACAAAGGAATCAACGCTGAATGAACATGCTGTAAGTGTGAGGGTTAAATATTGTTTGCCCGGAGGTCATATGAAACATCTTGGTTTGCATGGTCTGCATTTATTCTGAGATATGTGTTTTTAAAGAAGACTGAGGCTAGCAATGGGCTGAAATTGATATTTTTATTGTATCAGTTATTTTTTTATTGGTATCGTTAATGACAGGATAACCATCAAATCATAACCCTAAGTTTCAAACTGTAACAACGTAATACCTGATGTTGCCCTGAGTATATAATTGAGCATGTGGTTGGAGAGCAAAGCAAGTAGCGTTCCCCCTCCCCCTCACTCTTTCTCTCTCTAAGCCGATAGGCTGCTGTCTGAGAGCGATTGGCTGCTGGGATCGAGCAGCTGCACAAATGCTCTCCAGTCGGTAAAGCAAGAGAGGGAGGGAAGAGAGCCAGAGCGAGACAAACCTACTTTCTGTATACCAGATTCTCATTCCTGCGTCCACTGCATGATCAGATATGTAATTGCGTTTCATAGAAGCTTTCTGTATCAGCTGGATCTCAAGCCGTAGGACACCTCTCCAAATTTTGAAGGACCCCCATGAGGGAAAAGCCAGGGAGTCGAAGAACAAAAGAGGAAAGATAGGATCCTAGCACAGTATGGAATTGATGCATGCATCCCATCTTCCTTGGAGCGTCTAAAGGTTTTCCCTCGTCTTTCGCCGTGTTTGTTTTTAATGTAGATGAGCCAACAGCAGCTGCACACTGCGGATTGTGTGTGTGTGTGTGTGTGTGCGTGTGTGTGCGTGCGTGTGTGTGTGCGCGCGCGCAAGTGTGCGTGTGTCTAAATAAAGCATTGCACTACTATAGGTTGGGCATTGAGCCAGCCAGGACTGTGAAGGTGCAGCACTCCGAGGAGCACTACCTGACTGGATCAACAGGTCTGACACAACAACAGCTTCTTGCAAGCATCTATGGCACATGCATGCACTTAAAGCAGAGTGTGGGTGCATGTGTGAACAATGTTCAGAGCCAAACCGGATGATTCCATTTGGAGAAAGAAAAGACGGCAGAGCATGCGTATCTGTTTGTGCTGTTTTCATCAGGCTGCGTCTCCAGCCTTTTCCAGCCAAGCACGACTAGCAACACACACGTGTGCATAGCCGTGTTTATCTTCCTGTCACTGGTGCTTTGGATCACTCTGCCAATCGCCCCTCGTCCTCTGGTGTAGTGTTTCATGCAGGAATGTGATATCTGACTTAAGAAACTCGGTGTTCCCTCACAGATTTAAAGACGAGGATTTGCTGCCAATGCAATGCTTTATCCTTTGTGACAATTCGTACTGGCTTCAACGGCTGACAGAGCTTTGGACTCAGGAACATCTGGCACTAGTCTCCTCTGTAGCACCCTAAAGTCCAATTTGTTATTCGGCGTCTTTCTGTTCTCTTCCAGTGGAGCGTCACTCCTCGGAGTTAAGCTATTGTTTGAAAAGCGGGTACTCTCACACTACAAACCCACAGCCCCCAACTTGCACCCCCTGCAACCCCTAAACCAAGTCCACCCCCTTCAACCCCTCCCTTTCTGGTCCCGTCATCCGTCTTAGCCGGTCGTCCTGCACAACTCCTACTTTGCTTGTTGAGGACGCTGAACTGTTTGTGGATGCCTCTCTGTGCACGTGCACCTGGAAGCACTAAGCCTGGATTCGAAATTTTAGAGTGTACAGCTGGATAGCCAGTCTGAATCAGAAGTTAATTACAGTCTCTGCATATGGTGGGACAACCTGAACCTTGGACATTTGAAGTTGGGAGCGTGCACAGTGTGTGTTGGGCGAACCGCCCTGCATGCGGGGCCATCAGAAACCCAGAAGGAAGAAAGGTAGATATAAAACGTCGCTCATGTTAAGACCAGCCATGTGGATACTGTGTGTCTAAGGTTTGGGAAGCAGGAGCTGTGGTGGTCAGCCATGAAGAAAACACGCAGCACCACCCTGCGCAGGGCCTGGCCCAGTTCGGACTTTTCCGACCGGGCTTCAGAACGCACCCGCTCCCGCAGCGAGAAGGATTACCGCCTATATAAGCACTACCCCAAGCCATTCATCACTGTGTCCCACTCACCCCGGATTTACATCCCTACAGGTGGGTCTGAATGTCTAGAAATGGCAGGAGCATGTGTTATTGTCATGGAAATGCAATCAGTATGTAGTCATAAGGCTCTATCAATGGATAACTCATGCATTAGGGCTTCTTGCTATACATTCCTTTGACCAACCTCAAAAGAGCAAGATCTCCTGCTGGCATTATCCTTGAACTTCAAGAGTGCCATAGACTGTAGCTGGTTCTGCATCAGGTTAATTGTTGCTATAAAATGATCGGGTTTTTGACAGCCACATCAGGAATACAGGTCACCTATTTTTAGGACTTTCTAATCCCTCAGCTGGTGAAGTATTTCAGAAATTGGAGGCTGTCTAATGTCAGAAATACAGAACCAGATGACATAAACTCCACAAACCTGTAATTACGCTGTCATATTGGTCTTGCACGTTATGATTGCCATTTGGTAAAGCAGGTAGATCGCCATATACAGTATCTTAAGCTATGATGAGTGGTTCGGAAGAGGTAACACATACCCTTTTAGAGTACAAAGATAAAGGTGGCTGTTTCATCTGCATCCAAAATAGGGTGTTCCGGGCTAGTCTTGATATGTTTTGGCTTTAAGTGGATTTACCTTTGAATGCCAACCTCTTAATCCTGCTTGCCATAATTTAGCCCAGGCTTCAGACAAATCCTAGATTTGTGTATGCATATTATTCACAAGCCAAACCACTGCTTGGAATTAAGTAAAGACTTTTTGCATGATCAGAATACTCCATTACAATCGCACATTCGCACGATGTAGAGATTTGAGAAAGGGAGAACAGTTTGTTTGCTGCATGAGTTCACTGATGCTCGATTTGTGTTGAAGCATGTTCTAGTTCAGGGATGCCATTAATGTCACCTGCTGAAGAACACAGGTTTTCCTGCCACCACTTTTCGTCCACTGTGCGGGGTTTCAGTGCTTGTTTTAGTGATTCTGGTATCAGTTGTTATTCTGTCTTAACCTGCAGTGTTTTGTTGCTGGGATTTAACTAATTTTGCAGGACTATTATCGGCAGTGAAAAAGAACGGAATGGTTCCAGATTGGGCTCTGGCTATGGAACCAGCACCATCAACGTGTCAGTGGGGAAATGATGCAAGACTGACAGGCTTTTGCTCGAGTACAGCTTATAGCTTAAACTTAGAGCCAGAAGTGTCATATGGTTTACTCTCTTTGGTGGACCACACAACAGGTCCGGATATGCCATTTGTTTCTCATGACTTGTGCCCAGTGTCAGCAGTGAGTGAATTGTTGCTCATTACTTTATAAAGTGTGTTGGTGGAAGTCCAGCTTAAATATATGCAGGGTAGCATGAGAACAGCCAGAGATCGGTTTACTTAAGCAGGGAGACGGGGAGCTGGAGGGATTTCAGCTTCAGAGAGCACATTGAAAAATGGTGAATGAAAGCCCAGCCAGAGCTGCCAAGTCCAAATTGGTTTGAGGTCTCCATGTTTCCTAGCAACATGGGGGGGAGGGGTCAGAGGTTATTTTTTTTAACTATTATGAAGAATGCATATGATTTAGAAGACAAATGCCATGCAAGACAGAGATGACTGAAAAGCAGGACCTGTTCATGATCAGTTGTTAGTGAGAGGTACAGCTTAGGACTAGTACTTTTTTTGTGTGCAGTGTTTGTTTATAACCTTTGTTCCTGAATGTTTTATTTGTGGATTTGAAAGACTTTTTAGACCTCTGTAATAACAGAAATAACACGGACTCGGAGAGAAACAGCCCCTGAACATGGTGCTGTTTGTGGTTGAGTAAGTTTGCAGATTGTGCTCCTTGCTCTACTGTATGCCAAGGGTTTCCTAGCTCTGGCTGTATTAAGCAATGGGCATCCAATCAGCAAGGCTGTTGAAAGATAAACAGTGCAAGCTCTGAGGTGGCACTTGAGTTGCAGCAAGACTAAGCTCCACCTCTGTGCTTTGTATGATCAGTGTGAGTTTTTCATTGTTTCTGGTGCAGTTTACACCGCCACCTTGCAGCTCTGGAGATCTTTGCTTTAATTCCGACCTTGGACTTTACGTTTGTGGTGTTTTCATATCCTCCTAGTTATAACCTCCTAGTTTTATCCCGCATACCAAAGATATGCGTTAGGTTAACTGGTTGCTCTATATAGGCCAAGTCTAAATCTTCCTGTCTAGTACTGATGCAACCTTGCTCCTGTCATGAATAGCCATTGATGCTGATGCGCCAATAAAAATAAATAATAATATACAGTTGAGCCATGCACCACTCCTAGTATGTCTATTTTAATTATTTATTCATTTATGTAATTACTTCACATCACGCCAGCATCAATGGCTAATCATGACAGGAGTAAGGTTATGACGATGCTAGTAAGTCGCACTCACTCCCACATACTTATGTCTTTGGAATGTGAGAGGAAACTGGAGTACCCCAAAAAAAACCCACTCAAGTAACAAAACTCCACCCAAGTAGAGTTTTGAGGATTGAGCCAGGGATATCTTAAGGGATATGTTTAACTGTTTCTTCTATAATGCATACATTTCTTATGAAAATGAGGCGACGTCAGCTTTAAACTATAATTTATGATGCAATTATCAAAGACAATCAAATTTTCGATTACAGTCTTATTGTGACTGCTGCTACCAGGCCCCTGTCAAATCCACGATAGAATGACGTTATATTGAGAAAATACGGACATTTTGGTAGCCACAGTGGTGAAATACTAACAAAACGTGGGATTTAAAGGAAGAGCAGTTTGTCAAATTGCGGCAGTAGAGAGAATATCAATGTTTTTTTTTTGTGTTTTTTTTTTTTACAAAAAAATAGTTTTATTACAACTGGCCAAAAAGGAAAGGCTGATTATGTATGCAGGTATGTAGCTAGCTAAATGACCACACATCAATTTAATTTACCTTGATGACAGTGTGAATCTGTTTAATGGCTTGATGACACAAGCTGACAATAGTTAGACATAGTAATTCCATAATGTTAGAAAATCTTAATTATGTAATTAGACATAGAGAACACAATATTCTACAGTCTGATATAGAATTTGCTGTAGACTTGTTTGGGAATCTTTTCTTACAGTGTGGCTTATGGAAATCTCCTAAGACTAATGAAATCACACAGCAGTATGCATTCAGCCACTCATTTTCAGTAACCAGTTTATACTGATCAAAAGTCCGTGTATGACTAGAGGCAGTCCCAGACACCCTGGTTGATCCATAACGTAAGCCATAACGTACTTGCAAATAACTTGGGCCAATTTAGATCAGCTCTATCATGTGTGTGAGGGGACGGTAGTAGTTAAAGGAAAAGCACTCAGATATGGAAGAACATGCCAATTTTCACTCAGACAGCAATCAGTGGAAAGGAGAAACTTCAGTTACCTGTAACTATATAATATAATTGAGCCACTACAGTGTTAATTTTGCCTCTGGGGCAATTACGTATCCACACGGTAGTTTTTTAGGTGACTTTGTAGTCTCAAGGCAAAGCCTAAATCTCTAGGGTAGCTTGTTCAACAGCAATGTTGTGTTTAGACATTTTTGTGAAAGCTCTCAGCCAGCTAAACAGCACTGTCTGTTGGGTTGATATCATACAGTTTTAGGATTGTGTTTACAAGCCTCTTCTGACTCCTCTTCTCCAGACTGTCTGCGTTTATCTTTCAATAAAAGTCTCCATCCCGCTAGTCTATCCATGAGCATTCCATGAAGATATATCTGTTACAGTAGGGGTTTTATTCTCTGGTCATCAAATTTAGTTATCTCACCTGGCTAGACCAAAATTATACAAACAGTGGCTTTTTGGAGAGGTTCCCAGAGCCACTAGGATGATTGACTGTGTCTTTGCGAGACAGAGCAAAAGAAAGAATATATAAGTTTAACATATTATTAATTCATGACAGAAAGGAGGACGTCTGCAGCTGAGAAGACAGCCAGAGAAACTTTTGTGAAGAAGGCCAGAGAAAGTAGGAACAATCACAGCCATTTCAGGAAAAAAGTCATTCCCTGTCCAAGTTTTTGTGTGAAACTTTCAATGTCAAAGCAGCACACAACCGTATAAGGAAATCCCCAGTGCTCAACTGCTCATGTTTGACACCCTACTGACACAAACATACTCAAGTTCACAATAAGAACTAGTCAACATTCATGCATTTAAAAGCACAATTTTTACATAAAACTCTTTTTCTCAGCGTTTCAGTTTTTTTATGTGCACGCTGACACATTGGGAAATTGTATTGCGTGTTTAAATGCACTTAATAATCCAATAACTACAGAAATTGGATTTTGTCAGCATTCAGAATAAAGAATATACATTTGGATAATAAGATAACTGGAAAGGCACTGCATTGCAACCAGCTAATAATCTTACAGCATGATGTAACATAAATGTCAAACTTCAATCAATGAAATAATGAAATTCTTAATTTCCTTAAGTGTATACTTCATGTCTGCCCAAAAGTGTTTGGTAGCCATTTTGCAGATGGTGGATTGAATTCCAAGGTTACCAGATCCCATGAGAGAAACAAGCAACTAGTGTGCTATTTTAATAAATAGCACTTTTGCAATGGAACAAAGTTCATAATTTGAAAGTTAGATGATCTGAAATGTATGGCCAATCTCAAACCTTGGCAGGACCAACACTCAAAAAGTGGCCCATCCTTCTTGGATAGCTTAAATGTAAGAATGGAACAAATTTATCTAGTCAAATAAGTGTGTAACAAGTAATAGTTCAAAAAAAGTCAATCAACAAGACAGACAATGAACAAATGGTGAAAACATATACACTGCTCTCAAAAATCACTGAATGCTTCATTAGGGGATATGTCATTTATAAATATCTCCCGATTTTGTGAACAGTGTATAAAACCAAATCTATGCCTGAGTAATGTTTGACCCATTGCTGGAATACAGTGTTTGATAATACCCAACAATGCCAATGCCAACTCCTTCACCCTACAGAGCAGGGTAATCGTGCTCTCTTGCATTCCTACTCATGCCAATGATGCCAATGATGATTTCTCTACTGATAAACATAGGGCTGTAGTTCTCACATGCAATCAAGACTTTCTCTCAGGCTTGTCACAGAATTATTAGGGTTTGCACTTGGACTTGTCTCACTCTCTGACACTTTTCTTAGTCGATTCTCAAACCATGTACTAGTGCACTAATTAGTGTGTCAAAACAGTGACACTGTGCACTATAAGAGACTACGACCAAGAGTGTTTTAAAGCTGTTTGATTCCTAGCAGATAAAAAGCACAAATTTTTTTTACACTTCAAAGAAAAACTTGTATTAAAAGTATCTTTAGCAGCAGTGTGTGCCTGGATAATGCCCGTCATTGGGAGATGGTAAATTTAACTACCCATCAGAGCTGAACATAAGTCTGAGGTTTTCCTAAAACAAATATAGCAAATACAAGCAAACCTCCAAATATAAACAAGCTTATAATATTTTTTTTTCTTTTTGTGTTCTTACAAACAAAGAAGCAGAAATGTTTAAAACATTCAAACGCTCAATTAGATCAGTGGTTTTAACAAAGTGTACTTCAGGACTGACATTCATCCATCATCAGTAAGCCATGCACATTTGTAATTCATTCTGTTTGTTTAGAAAAATGATACAGTTAAAGGCTGTGATTTCACTCTAAAGCATGAAACAAATAAAACTGCAACTAGCACTAATGCTCAATTAAAATGTTTTTTTTTTTCGTAAGCTTTACTACAGGTCAGCATTTTTTCCTGAACTGACATAAATCAGAAAAAAAAAGATTCTTCAGCTTTTTCCTAGGATTTTGAAGCAAAATTATAAAACAGTCAAGAGGTGATAAGCATTGTTGCCTCACATCTGCAGTGACTTGGGGTGTAGTCTGCATATTATCTCGTGTGGAGTTTGCATGTTCTCCCCGTAGCTGTTTAGGTTGCTCTCAGGTACTTTGGTCTTCTCCAACATCCCAAATATATGCATTAGGTCATTTTATGGGTGATAGAATAACATATGTTGGGTGATAGAATAGACATAAGTGGCTCACTGTTTACAGTTCTAGATTACTACTCAAAATTAATGTAAGTTCAAATCTCAGCTCAACCAAGTCATCTGTGTTGGCTGCTTGAGCAAGAAACTAAACTGTTTAAATCAATTGTTAATCGATTTGGGTAAGGGCATCTCTTAAATGCTGCAAAAGTCAATTAATTGAATGAAATAGAAATGACACTTGTGTAGAAAATAGGTTAAAAAACAGCATTACTGGTGTACCCATTTGACCTACTCCTTGATGTCATAACCTGAGGTTTGGGATGCTGCCAGATCACACTGAAGTAGAACTTCATTTCACTATTTTAGTAAAGATCCTCTCCAAAGTCTTGTGATAATAATTACAGTGATATTTAGAAAGTTTAGAGTAGTACACAGCTGAAGATGGATTTTCGTGTGTTAATCTTAGCATAAGACTACAACATAAATTCTTTTTTAATATTACATCCGTTTTGGTATTGGCAGGACCTCACAGAAAGATGTTTTGAAGATCAGTAATAAATCCATGAGTTGATTATAATAATAAGTAGATGTCATGCTTATTTTTTGTATTTAGCAACAATTAGTGTATTTATGAAGAATTACAGAGCCACACCCATCGTTTTTTTTGCGGTTTCAGTGATACAAAGCATAAGTGCTGTTTGAACCGAAGCACAATCCCAGGCATTAGTAGCAGCCTGCCTGGACCTGACCTCTTTTTAGCATGTAGCTGCTCCCACCAGCCCTAAAAAACAGGCTTTATCTGTGCTTGCATCTGTGCAAACAATCAAACATGATTGAAAGAGTGTGGTGAGTGCATTGTACCCATTCATATGCTCAGAAGAGATATGAAAGCTTTTTCATCAAAGCATTTGCACCTTTTGTGGCTAGATGTTCCTTGAGACCGACACGGCGGATGTGTCATTTTAACCTGATTACTGTCTGCTGAACGTCAAACGTGCTTAAGAGTGTACCTGACAGACGAAAGTGTTGTGAAAGGAAAGCTCTATGTGTTTGTCTGCTTTCATTCATCATAGCGTTTCAGCTGCTGCTGACAGTGTGTTAGCTTAAATCATCAACCCTCAATTAAGCGAAATCTTCGGCTCTCAGCTAAGTCTTCTAGAGTTACTCTGGAAGAAAGTTGAAGTCAGGTGTGTAAATCTTTGGCTGCTTGTGATAGTGTAGTGCAACACTGTGACTCACTGAAATGAGTTGGCAACCAAGCTTTCTGACTTCTTGAATGCAGCCTGAATTGTTGTCTTGTTGTTTAGTCCATCTCTGGTTGCAGCCTTGCTGATGATTCTCTAGATCTCTGTTCAGCATCAAGCTTTAATCTTTCCCTCATTACTAATAAACCACTAGAGCTAAAGATCTGGGCTACAGATGTCTTTTTTAGCGAGATTCTTCCAACGAGAATGATTGTGTTAACTATCAAAAAGAAAATCTGACATTCCCTGTGCACTTTTTCTTTAAAATGGTCTTCTTCTACTGGCATTTGTTGTTTACCATTTTTAAGCATCATTGACTCTCAGGCAGTACTGCAGTCTGAGGGAGTACTCACACTAGGTATCGTGCCCAATATGTTTGACTCCCAACGTGTAATTCATTTGGCTAGTCCGATCGCTCCGTACAGTGCCCGGTTGCGGTAAGCTGAACCTTGCTAAGGCACGCTAGACTAGATAAGCTCGGATACGGTTCAGCTGGTGTAATTGCTAATCATGGGCAAGCACGGAGCTCCCTCCATAGAAATCGCTTCATCGTTTATGGAAATGGAGAGCTGGTGCCTAGCTTTTGGCACAAGGCCCAAGGCAGGAAGAACCCTACACAGGGTCGGTCTTTGAACTGTGGGAGGAAACCGGACCGTCTGGAGTAAACCCTTGTGGATGCGGGGAGATTTCACAAAGAAAGTACCGAGACCTCTCCATCTGGGATTGAACCCATGGCCTCCACACTGTGAGGCTACAGTGCTACCCACCAAGCCACCGTGTCACTCTCCATAAAAATATTCTCCACGAAAACCTGCATCGTGATGATGTAAGGGACCAGAGTGCTTAAGCGCAATATGAGCTCAGTGTGAGTATGCCCTAATACGATATTCCCTAGTGTGATTATGCCCTAATGTGTACTCCCATCACTGCAGAGACCGCTCCTTTCAGTGTCAATCACTGCAGACATACAACTGTGATGTCTGAGGGAGGGAAGAGCAGATAAGGTATCTCACTGTTGCTGCAATAACAGTCCCTTGAAAGCTGTTAAGGGCCATACTGACCACACGAATCCATCACGCGGCTGCCGGCTGTGTTGTTTTGAGGTACTGTTTTGGAATATGGCCCTACTCCCTTGGTTGAGGGAGTATGTAATGACACTGGGAAATTGAACAAACCAAACTGGGTAAAAATTCTAATAAATCCCAAATAAATTTCATATTTTCAGTATTACAGTATTTGCCTTCTAAGTTTAAATGTTTGAGTCAGGTAATTGGGTGCCTTCCAGACAGATTGACTGTCACATAAAGGCTCCAGTGGTGAGAGAAAGGAGGTCAAGAAAAGAAGTATACCAGAACACTGCAACAGCTGGACCTTTAATGGACTGGTGTGTCCTACAGGGAGGTCTTATGTCTGCACACAGATTGTGTTTACATGCAATCCAAGCAGTTATTTGATTTTTCAAGTACTCATGTATGCAGCAAACTCTGATCTAGAAATCTGATGAATTATTGCAATAAAGAGAGCTGGATTTAAGTTCGATAGTCGGATTTCTCAGTGCATGTATAAAATCTACCTGAGTTCAATTGGCATACCCAGTCTGCATATTTGGCTTACTCACTCTGCACAAGCATACATATTTATGTGGGATCTGGCAGCCCTGGAATGAAACACAGCACCCGCTAAACGACTATTCTAACACTTTGTTCAGACTCTGAAATGCAGAATATTATAAATGTATAATTTGTTATTTCCGTTATACACGATTATTGTCAAGTAATCATGGAGTTTTCCCATTTATGTGATTACTCAAGTGCATGTAAATCTGATTTTCTGCAGTTATCAGAAGTGCATGTAAACATAATGTCTTTGGTGGGAAAATGCTGGAGCCCCTTTCTGTGTTCCTGAATACAACATGGAGAACAAATTATCAAAAACAGCAGATGTTTGGTAAAGAGAGCACAAAACATTAAGCTATGAAATAAATGGAAGTGAAAAATATTGAAGACGGAAATATTTAATGTTCATTTTGGTATGGCTGACGAAATGTTTCGGAGCGGTTCAATCTGAAGCTATAAACAGTGTGGCTGTGTCCCCTTACATGACCTGTTTGATGTCCTCCTAAGATTGCAAGTCATAATGAAAATCTATTGCATATCTGTCAGAATTTTATGATTATTGCATCCATCGTCCTCTTGCTCTTTCCAGCTTTTCCATTGTAACGACTCTATAAACGTTGATACGTTCAATGACAGCATCATGGCATGTCGTACTGGCATGCTTCTTGGCCATTCGTTTTGCAGCCTGAGCCCACTCAGATGTGCTTATAATCCTAAGGCTCTTGTATTTTCAGTAATGTCTTGGAACGCAATTGTTATCTTGGCAGCTAATAAATGGATCCATAAAGAAATTCATTTTAGTGCTTGTCATCACGTTTTCAGAGAGAGACTGTGAAGCATCTTGCAACATCTTCTATTGCCAACTTGTTTTACTAAGAGGTCAACGTTTACTCAGCGGTGGTTTGCGTTCCTCTGTTTCCACTGAACTCAGCTGTAGTAATGCTGTATGCACAGGGTGTAACGTTGTGGAATAGTTTTCACTTATGTGATTTTGGTATAACATATTGTGACAATTGTGCAGTTAATAACCAGATATTTAAATGTGGCAAGATTAATGGTAGTCGTTTTTTTATATCAGTGTTGCGTGAGGGCTTGCAATTTATCATTCTTATTTTACAGCATTTTTTTCAATATATATGGGATCGTGGCCGGTTGAGAAACGTTTTGATTTGCAGATTAATGTATTAATTTCCATAAAGATTCATTTATGACCTGGGTAACAGTTTTTAATATCCAAATATTAGTTATGGATGTCTTTGTACTTTTTCTGTGCTGTGACAAGGGTGAAGATTGTATGCAAATGTCCCAATGTAATAATATACAGACTGTATTTTGCCTTTGCCTTAACTTTTATGAATAATCTGGTTACTTTGTGTAGCATCTATGATGGGAGAAGGGGGCATGTCTAGTGTTTAATAAAAGTAGTTTTGCCTACACTGCTGTACAGGATATTAAAGCTTAAAAATACATATATTGATTGATTTACGCAATAAAGACAAACGTTTGTGGGCACCCAGAAATTTACATCCAAAACAGTCTAAGGACAGCAGGGCAGACATTTGATGAACTGACTTGTTGGAAGCAGAAACCTATCAACTGCTACTGTTTTTCAATGGAGAATTCACAAATGTGTGCAAATGTGTACCCACAATCTTTTGTCTATATAGTATATATGTATATATAGTACACCATGACCTGTTAGCTTACCCCGGGTAGTTGCAAGGCATAGGACATCTAACTAATTTTTCCTCACTTCTTAGCATGCTTAGCAGGCTCGTTGCTAGTCACCGTAAGAGTGCTGCGGTACAATTGTCTCAATTGGCCTCCCCTTCTTTAGACACAGCCAGCCTGCATGTGATGCCTGAAAAGCACCGTCAGGGCTTGAACCCTGGACACCGTAGTGGCGAGCTAGCGAGTTGCTGCTGTGTCACTGTAGCACCCCACTACGTGTAATGTGCATCTTATAGTTATTTTACATTCAATGTGTAGAATGACGAACCTTCACTTTGCTTTTTGTTCACACACTACACATTACACTCTCTCTATTTCTCAGTCTTTCTTTCTGTCTCTCATTCACAACATGGCTTGTCCTCTCCTTTTGTCACAGCAGCTCCCACACACTCAGCATGGCATTATGGTTGAGCAAAGCATGCTGGGATGGAAATGAACTCGTTAACCTATGGCTGGCCCTCGACTGCCTGATGCAACAATATTCGCTGGGCAGAAATGCAGCACACACACACACACACACACACACAAGCACGTATCGTCTGCTCAGATTAACCTAAAGTACTCTATTTTTCTTTCCTCACTTCTTCTGTGTTTAGCCTGTTCTATTCCTCTGCACCTCAGAGAGGAAATACTAAATTTCCCAGTGTCAAGATAAGTGATGAATGAAGGTGAATGTGAAACTACAGTCATGCATCGTATAACAATATTATTTACTGCTCTAACTGCATCGGGCACAGTGCCACTCTGTACAGATGGGTTGGGCTATTTATATACCTCAACTCTTATTAAGCTGTGGCTGAAGTCAATCTGGACTGCTTTTTGCACGCAGATTAATTCTAGTTGTAAACTAATTTACACTGGCAGTGGGGATTTAGCATTGAAAAGCAAGTTTAACGATTGTATTTATCAAGTATCTCGCAAGAATCATATCAAATGTGCTCTTGTGACTAGTGTTCCTTGCGTCTCTGGTCTGCTTCCCTGGATTGATGAACTCCAGAAATCCTGGTTAGGAACCCCACTTCTGCAGCTTTTACTGGTGACTTAATTAAACCGGTCACTCACGAAAGCTCATGATCATGGATAAATGAAGTATTAAAATGTGAGTTCATCTCCTGCTTCAGCACCATAGACTTGTGCATTATTATCAACCTACATATATTTCATGACTTCCTTATGTGATTTTGTGCACAAGTGTTAACCATTGTCTTGACATTCCAACTTTACTTTTGGAATTTGTTCAGCATAGCAAATGTGGGCATTCAGTATATGGTGGTATTTGAAGGACCATTAGGAATCTCTTGTAGTCATATGTCTTTTCACTACTGTAAGTGCTTAACGTAATATACAGTCTTGATCAAAAAGTTTGAGAATTGCACAAAATATTGCTGTTTGTAAGAATCATTTACCATTTATCGAATCATCAAGAACTTCAAGGCTCAGTTGCAGTGAAGAAGACTTCAGGTTGCCCAAGAAAGTCAAGCAAGCATCAGGATCGTCTCCTAAAGAGGATGCAGCAAAACAAAAACCCAGAAACTATGATTAAGTCCAAGCACTGATTAGATTGATTAAGATTTTACCCAGAAGCTCTATCTAGCATGCCGAGGCGAATAGTCTATATTTTAACTGGATATATTTTTTAAGTAAAAAAATTATGGAATCCTTATAATTGTAATTATTTATACCATCTAAACATCTGACAAAAGGTTAAGAAAACAGTGAAAAACAAAAGTTGTTCCATTCTCAAAACATTTGGTCACGACTATATGTGCATGTGAGTTTTGAGATTTAAAAATACCCACCCAATTGATGAAAAGATATATAATTAAAATAATGCATAAACATTTGGGTGTCACATCCATGTGTTTCGGTCATGCCTTTTTTCTGACAATGTTAATTCGTTACAGGTATGCACTCTTTAACAACCAAAATGCGTTCTGTGAAAGGACGTTTTAACAAAATAGCTGTTGACCGGACAATGCCATAGTCACATAGTCTTTTAATGCTTTGCAATGTCAACATAAAGGACATTTTCACAAGAGAACTGCATGCAAACAATACGTAAATACGTCAGAAATACAGCTGAAGTAATTAATGAGGGATTGAAACGACTGATACTTTTGTTTAACAAAAAACACATTGATAGACATTTATAGGAATAATGCGGTATATTAACCAGAGGAAACAGAATCTCATTAACTGAATGTGAACCAGTTTATATAGTTACAGGTTAGAGAGAGGTTGTGTGATGAATAAAACCACCCGGAGAGAACTGCAGTGCACAGAGTGCCGGCGCCCTCACACATTAACGTGCATGTAACACAAGCAGGAAGCGGAGACATGCCTTAAAGACATTAAACAATGGATGGCGTCTAGCTTTGTATAGTGACATTTCATCATAGCACCTTGCTCTGTTTTATGCTTGGAATCTAGAAATCACCTTTGCTTCTAGACATTCCTTTCAGTCACACAATATCTGTTACCAAATATTTGGTCACCTTTGTAATATTGCACACCTCCGTCCTCTCTGTTTTCTTAATGCAGAGATACTTCATGCATCATCACATTAGATCTCATTTACAGCAACTCCAGATTCTGAGGATCTTTATTCTAAGATCTTCAGAAAACTCTACTACAACCAAAACAGCCCTGTTTCACTACTTATATATAAAATATATAATAAAGCATGTATTTAAAAAAAAAAACATTTCCTTATTCTTTAGACTGGCTCCTCATCGTTGTCTATATTGAAGTCAAATTTATTTTACTTACTTCTGTCTGTACGTTGTGAATTTCAGGATAGGATTTTGTTTTTTAAAATGTTGCCATTTTTTTTCATTGAAATTGTATTAGCAGTAAAACTTAAGATCCACTAAAGTCAATATTCCTGAGCACGGGCTTGATCTATGACTTTTAAATGCACCCTTTCATTTCGGTATATATAAATAATGCTGCTCATAATTGTGCACAATTGAACACATGAAGCACATTTAACACTTGAAATGATTTCACACTTCCAAAACATTACCAGGTATTTCAGCAGTGACACTTTTAGCTAAATTTGAAAATTAAACCAAAAATCTAACCAGTATTTGGTTACCAAACACAGCTTTGAATTTGGAATTTCATTGCAAAATGATGTGTTCAATAGTGAGAGTTCATAATGTAATGCGCCGATTTGTAAGGCTTTGGTACACATTTCCTTCAATTTAATTTGTATAGTACTTTTATTATATATATATTACTCATCGTGACAAAGCAGCTTTACATTGACACATAAAAATTGTCACAAATTAGCTTTGAACAGTTAAGAACCTCCAGACCAGAACAGCTACAGAATTCCTCCTAAACCCTGCCCCTTTTACTTTATGTTTATTCTACGTTCGCTCTATGTTTGATTCAATTTAATTCATGTCATTTATATAGTTTATTGTCCCTAAAGCTCAAGTCAAATTATGGGATACAAGGGTGCAGTTTCACTTCCTGGTCAGTGGTGTGACTAAAACCAGATGAAACGTACGGACAAAATTTTCATGTCATGAAAATAGTTTGTACAAATTCGGTAGAAAGGTCCCTTCTCTGTTACTTTTCAGTTGACTGTAATTTATTCCTGTTATCTTGTCTTACTCAGAAGAGACACATGGTTTCTCTTAAGCTTTACATATACATGTAGTCATTTAGCAGTTGCCAGATAGAATTTAAGCAATTTAGGGGTAAGAACAGCGCTGAGACTTGAACCCTGCACTTTCTTGACTGCTGCACCACCAGCGTCCAACATTTCTTCTTATTTTCAGGGATCTTTTACTGTTGCCTCTGGTTTGCTTATTTGTGGTATTGACCTATACTTCTTTGAGACATGTCTATCGTAAGTGCTATATTGATCATGTATATTGGGAGTTTTGATCGTTAAGAAATCTTTTTCTTTTTGTCAACCTTTTTAAAATCTCTCTTTTTGAATTATGGTTATGTACTGTATGCTACTGTTTCTTAGATTGACTAAAAGTTTCTGATCCCTGATACATTTTTTTATATATGGTGTGCATTGCAGATGTGTGTAGGGAATAGCAAGCCCAACTTTTGCTGGCCTCTAGGTTTGTTTGCTTTAAATTTCCATAGTGTGTCTGCACAGTGCATTGTTTTGACTGATTTGCTGATGTGAGTGATAAACATAACCAGCTGAAATGGTGCAAGCCTTTTCAACATGAAGAGATTTGGCATGCAAATGGTGTTTCAGAGGGAAGGGGGGAAGAGGACAGCAGCATGGGGATGTGCACAAGTAGCTTATGTTGTAACTTGTAGCTCCTGCAGGATGAAAAATAGATCACACTAGTTGTTCACACTACAATTGAGTTGAGAGTCAGACATACAGTTGGTCAGATTATTGTACAAGCACTCCTTTAACTCTTTGTATGGGAGGTAAAACAATAGGTTTTGAGTACTTAGGCTTGCAATGTGAAGGGCCAGGGGAACATTTACGGGGTCCTGTGATAGACTCTTGAATTCTACCCAACACGCTTTTATTTTCACTTGCAAGAGCATTTATCGGACAAACAGATCATTCTAAAAATATAAGTATTTATTTGGGCTTATGCAGCAATAATTACACATTCATTTGTGCATGTTTTTACAGATTAAGCAGCTTTGTATATTGCACTTACTTGTCCACAAATCAAGTCCTGATTTCATCATGAGTTCACACGTGTGTGATCCAAAATAAAGACAGATCTTTGGCTCACCAATGCGCTGTCAACTGAAACTCATGACTATTTGTAAAGATTAACTACAAAATATAAGTACATCTTGTTTAACCCTTGATCACACCTTTTATCCGTCAAGCTGAACATGTAGAGTCATGGCCAAGGGTTTTGAGAATGGCATAAGTTTTGGTTTTCACAAAATTTACTGCCTTAGTGTTTTTTCAAACTTTTTGTTAGGTGTTTACATGAAATAATGTACAATAAGTAAAATTATAAGTATTCCACATCTTCTTTAACTTTTTATTGACATATACATCCAGTTTAAGTAAAGACTGAATTTTTACAGTGTTGACCCTTATCACTTTTGCCTTGTAAACATGGTGCTTGAGCATTTTGGAAAAAGCTTTGTTCATCTCAAAATTGCTCCTGGATTGTTGGGAGAAGTTACTCTTGAAGGATATTTTGATACGTATTTACATATACATACATACTTATTCATGGCGGTGTTCTTTTTGAGTGAACCCACTACCCTGGATGAGAAGCAACCCCACACATGAATAGCCTCAGGATGGATCACTGTTGCCATGACATAGGAATCATGGCTCATTTTGTCTTCTCCTGGCAATTTTCCCAGATTTCCCAGATTTCCCAAACAGTCTGACGGGATGTCAGTCTGTCTTATATGTCCTAAGAAGTGGCTTCATTGCTACCCTTCTTGACACCAAGCCATCCTCCAAATGGCTTCCTCTCACTGTGCATTGATCCATCTGCACTGGTGGTGACCCGATCTAGTAGCTGCATCCACTTTGGGCGATGGTCCTGATGCTTGCTTGACTTTCTTGGGCACCCTGAAGCCTTCTTCACTGCAATTGAACCACTCTCCTTTTTGGTGATTTGATCAATGGTTGACTAGGGTTCTATCTTACAAGCAGCAATGTCTTACCTGTAAAAGCATTTTGATGCAATAAAATGATGTCTCCATGTGGAGGTAACCATGGTTAACCATCTTCTAATCAGCATGACAAAGTAATATTAGTTGTCTTGTCCTCATTAACCCTTTCTCCTTAGCTAACAAGAGCATCACTGAAATGATATTAGCAGGTCATTTTGTAGGGGTGGAATGTAGTGGCTGGAATGCAGGAATTACTAAATTGCAGTAGAAAATGCAATAAGGTCATTTTCATGACAGGCAATGACTTTAATTACAATTCACCTGAATACTCTTCACAACCTAGAGTTATTCCAAATTTCCTCCATAAGAACTAATGCTGAAAACCAAAATTTCTGCTATTCTCAAAACGTTAAGCCACAACTATATTATTGATATCAACATTTCAAATGGTTGAACTCAGTTCTTTTATTTCTGGAACTCAGATTACTTTGTCAGAAATTGCTTTATTATTTAATTATTCTTATATAAAATCCAGGTGAAATAGGGCTGAATTAGAAGGAGTGTTTGGCTAAACTTTGAACTTGGTTTATGATATGATGTGCCTTTACAGAATTTGGCTTCTGCTGTGGACAATAGTTTTATCCTCAAATCCCTGATATTGGACATGCAATTCCACCACTCCAACACCAGACAGCGCCAGATATTAGCAATGTAATTCCTTTGTCTGGCAATATTGTTTTAGCGTGCTCTTAAATGAAATTACCATAAATAAATAACCAATATGTTCACAGACCTTTTCCTTGTAGAAGACATTTTTTTTTACCACAAACTGCATTTACTTTATGCAGTGTTGAAGAATTTGGGTTTTTAGTATTCTGTTTCCAGTTTTTCCACACAGAATCAATGATTCTTTCTGTGGAATCCTATATACCCACTTAGTTTTAGTCCCCTACCGCCAATTTGGCATACACAATTCACCAGTCTTTTGAAAATCATCCAGTTATAAGCTCCTTGTGTCTTTGGTGGTGATGTGGTCACTGTTTAAGCAGCTGGAGATGATCCCAGTCCAACTTTCCTTCCCTCAGACATGGTCAATTGTGTCTTTGTGGCAAGAAGTTAGACATTAACATTGTATAAACATTGTCAGGGAGCAGTTATTTTGTTTTAATGATGTGTACATGTGATGGTGTATTTGAATGTTTATAATATTAAGCATATTAGCAACAAAATCTCCATAGCCATAACACAACAGTGGCAACAAAACGGGTTGTACTGAACACCTCAGTCACTCTTAGTATGACAGTTTCTTAGTTTTCAACCTCCCCAACGAGTTACTTCATAACATGCTCTGCCTATCATTTGGTGTATACTTTGTGGGGTTATGAACAGATTTGTTTGTTTCCACCAGATGTAACAATCTTATATTTGCATATTTTGCAAACAGTTGTTGTTTGTGCTGAGTCTATTTAAAATCCAATCCAGTTTAGATAACTGTTTTTTTTTCAAATAACAGCTCTGTTGTGTTGACAGCCATGATACTAGGTTGCCAAACAAAGAAATTCTAAGCTCTGCCACTCATGACTATTGCTGGTCTAATCAAGTGTCTGTCAGGGAAAACCTTAAAACTCTTTGGGATGTCATATCAGATTTTTTAGCGTTTAATTACATGTATTTTGTCTTATGGTCCCTGAGATTTCCCTGCTAATGCACATCGTGGAGACATTTGACTAGTTCACAATCAAAAATAATATTACCCGCCCATATACTATAACGTAGTAAAGCAAGGTTCATAAATAAATGGTTGTCTGTCTTTATGTGCCTTAAGTAAGAACTGATAAACGACCGTAACATCATCAGACACTTTTGAGATGTTTTTGAATATCGTATTGTCCAACATCAGGTCCTAACCTCTTGGCAGGTTCCAAAATTTAGCCGAAATCCTGAGAATATAGACAGCTTTTGTAGAAGCAAGCAATGGAGGAACAAACTCCATATAATACCCATGTTTTTGGGTGTAGTTTCTGTGTCCCAGACAGTTTTTATCATGCAACCCTAGTGAAATCTATGCTCAGGAGAGTCTTTTTTATCATTCTAATAGAAACTAGTCAGTGGGCTGATACACAGTCTTTCACTTAGCATCCAGCTTTGATGATTATTAAAGCTTGGCGCTTTGATGAACTCCAGAGGGAGGTTGGGATGGTGCAGGCACGTGGTCCCTTGCACACTCACAGCAAGGCCCTACCAGCCGCTCCCTTTTGGCTGGTGATTTGTTGGCACAGCACCTGTTCTGTGTTTTCACACATCAGGAGGTAACGACCTGAGCTGCGGGAGGAAGTGTACACACTCAGTCATGGCTCAGGGAATACACTCACACTGTGAGGATTTCCCCACTGTAAAATACTGTCAGCCAAGATGGATTACAGGCGTAGCACTTGGTCCTCACAGTCCTATTTAAATACTTTGAACATAGTCTGCATTTAGGAAAATGAATGTAGTAAGTGTTCTCAAGAGAGACTTTAGCCTCAGTTCCTCTATTATTATATTGCTTTGCCTGCATTTGTGCTTGTTAACAATTTAGTCTGATTAAAGCTTCAGTATTGAAAGAACTACGTATTTTATTAATTCTTTCAAATAATTAGCTTGTAAATGAACTGCTAAGACTGTATAGTTTCTACACATTTTTACATTTCGTTCTCTCTTTCTTTTTTTATTTCTTTATTTCTTTCTTTCCTTATTGACCCGTATGTTAATTGAGTTGGCAGTCCTAACATAATTCTGCAATTATCTGAATTAAAATGTGTACATTCCAAATTTTCAGCAATTTCAATATGTTTTAAAAGTAACACATTTAAATATCTACAGCAGAATTTCTTAACCTGTGACCCATGGACCCCAAGGTTTTTTATACGGTCCGTAAACCTAGTCATCAATTTTTTATTTATGTGCTCAGTCCTGTGTTCTTATGTACACTATGGGGCTAAATAATGGGCCAAGTCCCAAATGGCAAACATTAAGCTTTTAATGTTCCCAACAGCAAATCATTAGCAAGAAACAGGGTATTTGATTTTCCCTTTGATGTCTTTAACTGTCGAAGCCAAGTGGGGAACTTGCAGAGTGCTATTTACAGAAAAGAGAGTCAATATTGTTCCACTCAGCTCTGATGGCTTCAAACAGTTGATGAGTAACTGAGAAACATTTCCCACTAGTTTGTGTTTGCAGTTTTTCTTCGTGCACGCATTTTCTGCATCTTTGGCTCATTTCCTCAAAATTCTAAACACAAAACCACAAACACAAAATGCAAAACTCCACAATTCTCTAGCAGAAGTAAACACTGCAATCGAAAACGTTACATCTCCTTCCAAAATGACACACGCTATCATATGAATAGATCTTTCTAACAACAAACAATACACTGACATGCTCAACACAAGACACTGCTCTAAATATTGTATCAGTAGGGTTATGGCTTTTGTGTTCTCAGTGTTACACTGTAGCTGGCTGTAGACGATTGTAACAGTAGGGTAATGAACAGTGCTCTTAGGCGTTCTATGTTTTTTCTCTATATATTCAGTTTATAAGCTGCATCTGTAAAATATCTTTTTGTACATGTTGCACGAAAATCTGTGCATTGCACGACCAATACATTTGTCATAAAGCGTGTGAAAGGGCTGTGTGTCAGTGCCCCCAAAATGAAATCAAATAAAGCCACAAAGTAAGTAAAACTTTTGCTGTGCTGTGCAAGCATTTAAAAAGGTATCCTGATGGCAAAAGCATGCCCGGGTGAGTACAAGCCAGCAGGGAAGTGGGGAGGGGGGATAATCGTGGTCCAGCACAACCCAGGTTCAGTGTGAGTACACCCTTAGTGTGTGTAGAGCTGATACGAGTGGATCAGACACAACAGTTCAGCTGGAGCTTTAAACCACTTTAGGGTCACTGCTGGGCTGATAAGAGTAAAACAGCCAAAAATGTCCAGCTACCAGCATCATGTTGGGACTGTCCTGTGGGCATGAAGTGATGAAGGATTAGAGGATGACTAACACACACTGTGGAACAACAAATGGTTTACTGTCACTGGCTTTACATCTACAATGTGGACTCTTCAGTTGGGTTTTGGAATAGGAAATATGGTGGGAGGTATAGAAGAAACATTGTGGTTGATCTATTTGCAGACAAAGCAGCCTAATGGAAACTCACTTTGTGCCAGATAGCAACATACCTAGCATAGCGTATCATTGGTCCATGTCTTCGTTTATCTGTAATGAAATGGCCATATGTGTGCAGGACAGGGTTGAGGAGAACGGTGCTAAAGGGACTGAGATTGGCATGGCAGGGGCGTACACCTCGCTGTCTAACTGACATTCCCAATGGAATAGGGAGCAGTAATGTTTCTTCTCTGCCCCCTTCTTTTGGCTAGGTTTTAAAGCCAGCCGGATCAGTAAATTTGTAAATGTACTGAAGTGCAGCAGCATGCAGTTCCAAGACTCTCTGGAACAGGGAATACAAGAGCAAGAGACCTAGAGTAGTCAATACGGCGAAGCACAATTTACTGCATTATAGTGCTGTGACATGTCAATACAGTGCCGATATGATAACAAATCCACGGTACATACTTAGCTTAACTTACGTAGCATTCTTGTTTAACTTCTTTTAGTTAAATGGTACAATGTAGATCTGTTTCATCTGGATTTGGCTGCACTATAATACACTGTCAAGTGTAGACAACTTTGGCAAATGTTATTGCATATTGTGTTGTCTGCAATTATGTGGTTCTGGATTTCTCATAGTCTAATGGTGCTGTTTTCAACCACAATTTTCACAATAGCGGTTATCTGTTTTGGTTTAAGCAGCCTGTGTCGTCCACTTTGGACGGGTCGTCTCTGAATTTTGCAGAAGATTCAACAATTGTTTACAGTAGGTTAAAATAATTTCTTTGTTGAATGTGAGACCAAATATTCTACAGAATATAGGGTTTAAATATGGATCTTGGCCAAGCCAAACCATGAGAAAAATGGTTTTGTTCTAAAGCCACTGCTTTGCTCTGTGAGTAGATGCATTGTCTTGTTGATAAAAAAAACCGTCTGGTCATTCCCCTTCAGAAAAGAACTATTCTGTCACTGAAAGCCAATATTCTTCTGTGCTGATCCATCATTTCTTCCAAAACCTTCATTTAGACAACAATGACTTTGTAACACATTGTCTAATCATAAACCTAATAATACTACATTAATAATAATAATACATTATATTTATGCAGTGTGTTTCAGAACACTTTACATTTAGATGGGTAGAAATGTTTTTTTTACATGAATGGGAACTGAGAAAAAAGCCACAGAGTGCAAGGAAAAAGGAAGAGAGTTCCACATCAGCCACACTAAAAGCTCTGCCACCTGTAAGACGTGGTAAGATTGCTGTTTTCTGAGGCTATTTTGTGCTTAGCCTTTTTTTTATTTTTTAAGTGTAAAAACAGAAATTAATTAATTATATATTGTCCACAAATAGTGTCATAAAAATTAATATGTTGTACCGTAAATTGTAGTGTAAAAATATGTATGTTGTTAATTTCTGATTGTCTGTAATGGTTTTTCTGTTTATACTTCTGGGCAATTCAGGTATTCAAAATATTTGTGACTTGGTGTGCAATAGTGAGGATCAAAGAAGTAACTTACAACATTTATTTTCTGCTATTTCATTAGGTATTATATTCATGGCCAGGTAAAATGCATCAGTGATCTTTCAAATGCCTTTTTGTTTATATCTTCAGCATTATTTCTGGCTGCTGACTACGCGGTCTCCATGCCATCTGGCTTTCAGTGTACTTTTTGGGGTGCTTCCCTTTTAGTCCACTGATCTAGTTTTGACTCCACAAATCCAAAATTAGATAGACTGTTTACAAATTTCAAATCCAGCATTACTTGGATATCAACCTACAAAGATCACTCCAAGAAAAAAAAGCATGCAATAGTCTGCAAGGTCGCAAAGAAAACCCAGGGTAACTTTTAAGCAACTTTAAACCTCACTCGCATTGCCAAATGCCAAGGTTAATGAAATCAGCCTTGCTAGGTTAGAGTATTAATATCTGTTATGTTATAGTACGTACTTTATGTAGTATTATATATAGTTTTTTCTCTGTGAAATTCTTTTCATCTAGAAAAGAAACATAAAAGTTGTTTGCCCACATGCTCCAACTTTAAATAAGACTGTATGTGACTGCATGAACCTTTTAAAATATATCTTTAAGTAGTTTTCCATGTTAATTGTTCACGTAGTACTAACTGCCAAAGCACTAGCTTGAGAAAAGCTGTATGCCCTTAAATTTACATGGTTCATTAACAAAATGATGGTAGGTCTCCCATGCATCAGGATAATCAACATGTTTCTGTTTTAAGTCCACAGACTCTAATCAGCATGTTTCTGTTTGAAGTTAATTACAGTAATGAATAGGGTGACTGCAGTATTGTCATTAAGATCTGGCCGGGTAATTTAAGGTTGCTGGTTGTTGGCCCTGCCCCCTCCTTTGGGCAGTCAGACATGGGAACATAGTGATAAGTGTGTGTGTGTGTGTGTGTGAGAGAGAGAGAGCTAGAGTGAGACTGCAGACATTTAAAGGACATCTGAAAAAAACCTTTGTGCCACTTGGTAGCTCCATCGCCCGTTTAGCCCTCCCCCAATCACATCTGAATCCTCCTCCCCCATCTTATATTTACATCCCATTACACTCTGTCACCTTAAAAGTTTTACTCCAAGCAAATGGCTTCCAATATACCAGGAAAACCTCACCATGATTACAACACATAAGTACAAACAGCACAAGTGTGTGCACTGGATTCATATGAGATTTGTTTGTATCAGATTAGGGCTGATCAATTAATTGTATATCCATCATGATCACAAATTCCTTAATTGATTAAACATTATTAACTGTGCTGAAGTGTGTAGTGATAAAAGATAAAAGCTTTTATCCAGAGAGACTGCATCTTGATGAGAAACTAAGCTTTGCACAGGAGTGTTTGGAGCCTGGATCTTTTGGTCTAACTCCATAACTATGTGCGGTTTGTTTTGCTAGAGTGATCACTATGGGCTGTGATGGAATAGAACACAGCCACTTGAAGAAGTGAGCTTGGGCACAGCATGCATGTAGTGTGAACACTGACTGACATCTGACATCAGCTGCCTCTGTTTGTGTCCTTCCTATAAAGAGGTGAGGTTTGGAGGTCTGGTGTGATTGTATTGCATTTCTGAGGATTCTTTTCATAACAGTATCAGCATACATATATCAGTGGTAGTTTGGGATATATCACATAGCTTCTATAGCAAATAAAAATGACTTTTGGAGTATTCACACACGGTGATATTGTGAGTTTGTTGCTCCTGATTCCCTTCTCACATCTGCCACCTAAGCTTTGTTTTTTTGCTGCTCATGTGAATCAGAATGTTTACAGCACATTTGAACAGCCAGTTAAAACTCATAAGCCTAAGCAGACCTCTTTTTGTGCATAAAAAGTGTTTCCCAACAGAGAATTAAGCAGAGCATCACACTATTCGTTATTCACGTCATGTTATGGCTGATCAGTGCAGACTATGACAAAATGGTGCTAGGTGGTATGGCTGGACATTTGTATCACTTTTGTTTATTTGCTTTTGAAGATTCTGGAGTTTCCGCACTATATCAGTATTTATTGATTAATTTATTAATGTATGTATGTATTGATTTAAACAGGAAAATATTTTACAGAAGTTTGTAACCCTAACCCTTTCTACTGTCATGAGTACATAGAATTAAACAATAAAATATAAATGAAGGCTTTGATTACTAATACATTTACTATTCACTTCACCCAACAAAAAGGGTTTGGGATGAAATCCGGATGCATGAAACAGTTGCTGAATGCAAGCAATTCTCATTGTACAAACTTTAATATGATTAAAAACAGAAGTTTAAATAGATACATAGCGCTTTTTTGGCTGACGTATTTTTACCCCAGTAAGGTGTTCCATCAAATCCAATTTTTAAGTTTTAATCGTTGCCTCTCAACTGAATTGTTAATGTGTTTGTAATGAGGTTCCAGCCCTTGCTTTTACTGTCATATGCAGTGCCTCAATGACTCTTCAAGCAATATTTGCTTACCCTTTAGCTTCACAGTTTCACTGGAACTACTGGTTACTGACATTTAATATGACGACCGTAATCGCAAACACTCTCTGTATTCCAACACATTTTCTGTTGAGGTGATAGAGTAAGTTGCTAATGTTGCTAACAGTGGTTTGACCCACTTTTGTATCCTCCATCTCTGTTTTCACTTCTTTAGTCTATCTTGGTGACAGAGCCTCTCCCAGATGTTAAGAGCTGTCCCGAGCATACCATTCAGCAAGGCCGTTCTACCCACCGTGTGTAGTTACTAACAATATTACATAATTTGCTGCATATTGAGGTGTTATAGCTGTTGTTTAACTTGTGCTACGGTATGACAGCATATGAAAAACCCACACCTTAAGGGAAGCTAATTAACAACTGACAGATCTGGAATCAGAACTAAATCAGAGTGGCAAAAAGTGTGATCGGTTAGTTATGTATTAAATGCAAAGTCAATTATATAATTAGTAACATTGCAGCTGATTGTCTTGATTCCCATGATACAATCTGACTACCTGTGTAGTTCTTTTTGAAGATAAATAGAAGAGCTATACAGGAAGTGAGTGAACCGGATGACCGGATGAAGTGTTTGATTGCACAGGCCCCAGGTCCTGCTGGGAGACGTTGCTATAACAACCCCAGTGAAAGTCCCGCCCACTAGCTTGAGTGTCAGTGGGTATTCCGGTGTGTGAATGATAAGGGAGGGGGGGGTTTGTGTGAGCTCAGTCACATTGTGATTGGTCACACCTCCCCTGTCTTTGTGTGGACCAGAGCATGCTGGGTAAGGAGCCCTGACTAAATACTCATTTGAGTCTGAGCAGCACCTGGATCGCTGTTTTCAGATTAGGAGCTGGAGCTACGCAGGAAAGACGGAGGTAGAGAAGCTTTTTCTTTCTATCGCGCTCCTTTGATGTGTGGTTGCTCTGGGCATGTCTGGGAGGTAGAAGATGGGTCGTGTTCACACAAGGATCATACAAGCAGGGGGTGGGGTTGATCTGGAGATGCGTGGACAAAGAAGCCTGGCTGAACTGGATTGTTTACTGCTGAACGAGCGTCTCCCTTCCGCATCTCCCCCTTTCTCCAGTGTTTTGAGTGCTGCTGAATGGCGGAGGCTTTCCGAGCCAAGCACGTCTGTGTGAGCAAATTGCTGGATTGCTGACGGCTGAAGGACAGCTGCATCTGCCTGCACACTCCGTCTTGCATGTGCAGATCTGCAAATCCTGTCTGTCGAGGGCTCCCTCTCTGGCCTCTCTGTTTTTCTCTGTTTCTCGGTATAGAACGTCATGCTTCTTATACAGTTTTGGGATTTCATTACAAAGCTTTTATCTCACTCTATGTGTGTCTGTGTTTTGTGGCTGTGGGTCAAGTTTATACGTCATTGTGAGGACTAAATGTGTCAAAAACAGCAGACATTTTTACCCTGCGAGGCATTTTGCTGGTTCTCTTAAGGATAATTGTTTTAAGCAACTTTTTTTAATGAACAATTGCTAATAGGTTACCAATGAAAGGCCCAATGACTAAAATACCAACTTGTCTTTTATATACAGCATGTGTGTGTGTGTGAGAATGGGGGTGTACTTCATTGTATTTAGAGTTTGTCTCAAGAGGGCTGGCTGATGCAGTTGTTGTAGCAGTGGGAGGAGGGGGATAAAAAGGCCTGGTAATGTTTTAAAATCGTATTATATTTTAGTAGAGTATAGGAAGCCAATAACCAGTTAGCAAACAGCAAAACAAGTCTCGAAGTGTTCAATTTCTTGTTTAATCTACGTTTGTAAGTGATTGTTGTGCTCAAATACAGAAGCCATTTTCATGATTGTTATGGTAAAAGTACAGGTTGAGATGTTAGGACGTGTATTTAATACACCAGCAACACAGAGTAATGTAGTCTACAATGCACTTGTGTTTTGCAGTCTACGAAGTAAAAGATTTGTCTCAATTATCTCTGATATAAACAGTATACATGTCTACAGTAGGTTTAAGTACTGTAACCTTGTAACATTACATGCATTCATCCGGTAAATGCTTTTGTTTTAATATACCACAAATCAAAGCAAATATGGCTTTGTCAAGGATCAACTTTGAAGGTAGAATTAAGTTTACATTCAATTGCACATTTATTCATCTAGCAGATGGCTTTTATTGCAGACAATGTAAGGTCAAAGCAAATATATGTATGAGTATGAGAAGAAGCAGCATGGAAAGCATCTGTATGAGCATCTGATACATTAGCAATATGTATATGTACAGTCTAGTCTAACAGTAGTTATTATTTTACATGTATTATTTGGCAGATGATGTTATTATTAGAGACTACAAATTAAACCAACTTTTTATTTCCACAAACATTGATGCATCTACACAACGTCTACAGTATACTTAAAAAGTCCCACTACATTGAACCTTGTATTTATTAGTAGCCAATGTTTTCATTTAAAGCAGTCTAAAGGTTAAGCAGCTATAACTCCAAGTATGATACAAATCAACTTTGAAGGCTGTAATAATTCTGTTTCAGTTAGCGCTGAGAGCACTGATACAATGAAAGCGCAGTGTAAAGTGTAAGACTGTACTATTTAACATATTTATTCATCTAGAAGAGCCTTTAGTTTTTAGAAAAGTAAAACTAAAGCATATAAATCTATAAGTTTGTCAGAACCCACTTACTGCAGTACTGGACTATGGTGGCTAGGCAGAAGGTCCAGAGCTGAAACCTACCTCTGCCAAGTAGCCATGGTTGGGTCCTTGAGCAAGACTCTAAAAACCCATGATTGCTTGTAGTGTAAGACTGTGTCAAGTGACTCTGATGAATGACTAAAACTAATTTATAAAATGTAAATGTAATAAATGAAGATTCTTGTATATTCAAATTAAACCAAATATATGTAATATAAGTATTTCAAGTATCAATATTTCCTTTAGCTCTGAGAGAGCTCATATAATATCAGCATGAAATACATTCTAAAGTGTACTTAACATCTAACTGTACATTTATTAATTATTATAATTAATTTTTTTAATTACTTAAAGCAAGTATGGCTAAAAGTAATGTTGTGTGATATGTAACGTCTAAGAATAATATCGTAATCATTTTGACTTTGAAATCACGCATTCACTCAGTCATGAAGCTAGTATTCTACCTAACAACACATAACACTTAGTTAAAAATGAGTGAACAAACTACAACAGGAGACAAAATACTGACATCACCAGCCTGCAAGTCTGTTGTCCGATTTAATTGATCTGTACACCATGTCGGAAACTGCCAAAGCAACCTGCATACAATTTGTGGAATAGTGGCTTAGCAGTTAAGGTACTGATGTATGGAACAGAATTCCAAGGATTATCATCCGTGAAGTATGAGAATATTCATCTTCTAGATCTGCTAGTTAGCATGGAGAACCCTAAAGGGGTGATCATATGACGCAGTGATCAAATACTTTAACCTATCACGACTTTCAGTCTTGATAGTGTTTCTGGCATGACTGCTCTCTCCACAGGCCATTGGCTCATAGGCAAGAGCAGTTGTTCTCAATTCTGAGTCTTTTTTATGTCCTGCCCATGTTGGTCTGCTGTACAGACTGTACACCTGAGTTGCCTTCCTGAGTCTCATCACCACTGGAATGCATACTGGATCCCGGGATGTTGGGATTTTGCCACTGGCTCCTGTTCTGGTTCATGTCTGTCTGGCTCTCTAAAACTGGTTTCCAATTTCCAGTGTTTGCTCGGGTTATGGGGACACAAGCAGCCTGTAACACTCTCCTCATGCTGCTAGTTCTGGTTGTTGATTATTTTGTAGACTGGTATACACTCATACACTCATTTTGTGTTCCATTACATAACACTATTGTGTTTACCTTTGTCATGTTTATTTTTTTCAAGTCTGTTTGTGTCAGTGAGAGAGGCAGATTGCAGATAGCTTAGACATGTGTGAAGGTTACGAAGATTCAGTTCTGAAGGTTGTATAGTGTGCACTTTGCTTACTTAATACAAGCTATTGAATGCTGAGCAACAGGTAGTTGGCGAAACACTTGGTCACACTAGTTCAGCATTGTCTACAAACTGTCTGTACATGTTGTGTGTACATGCTCACACACATGAGTCAGAAGAACCAATGAAACATCACTGGCTTGCCTGAAGGGATAGCAAGGGATAACAGATTTTGCCAGCACACCATAAACTGGTATACACATGACTCGTTTAATAATGCACAAGCAGAGCAGGGAGTTAACAAGCGGAAGTCCGTCGTTTGTGTTTGCTTGTGTAACTGCTTTACTGGTTGCATGTTTGCTTACATTTTAGTTCAGGTTTGACGTGGAGTCTTAACTCAGTTGATGTGTTTAGAGACTTTGCGTACATTTATCATGTTTGTATATATGTAATGTCTTTAGGGTACTGGGTTCTGGACCTAATGGTCCACGGTTCAAATCCCACCTCTGGCAAGCTGCCACAGTTGGGTTCTTAAGCAAAGCCCTTAACCCACCATTGCTTAAATTGTAAGACTGTATGACAAGGGTGTCTGCTAAATGATGTAAATGTACAGTACCTGTATATCCTCTGTGATCCATTTCTCTATAAACTGGTTCACATTCACTCGTTGAGTCTTTTTCATCTGGCTTGTCTTCATTTTTGCCAAAAAAGTGTAAGATTTATCACACCATTCTCTTAAATGTTACAGCATTCCCCATACACAGGGTTAAAACAGTACTGAAAAACTGCATTTTGTATAATTATTGTACATTTTCATAAATAAAAATGTGGCATTAGGGCTGTTGCGTGGATGAGTGTTCCTCATTTCCTTATTGTTTGCACTTGGTGACTATGGTTATGTCCAATCAACATCAATTTCAACATACTTTTCCATAGAACGTAATGCAGGACACCATGCTATCATAGGACACTAGGGTACATCTCTATATCATTTATGTATTTTCAAAACCCTGTGTACTTTCAATGAAGTTAGGTAGAGCCATTTAAAATGCTGTTTACTTGCTCTATTTTCCGATTTGTCGTTCATTATAGGGGGTTATTGGTTTAGATAGCAATAGATAGGTAAAAATTACTCTATATGTCAGCAGGAATTGTGCGGTTCAAGTACCCACACATACATACAACACATATCTCAATCATTTTACAAATATAGCATTTAGCTGCCTCCCTTAGCCAAAGTGACTTATAACTGAACTTGGCCACAGGTGTAAGCATACACTGGAAAGGACAGCAGTGACTTATGGGTAGCACCAATGAAGGTCCCGGGTTCAATCAAAGAGTGGAGGGACCTGGGTCCTCCTCATGTCTGTGTGGGTTCACTCTGGGTTCCTTCCACAGTCCATAGACGTGTGTTAGGTTATTTGGTATCACTAGAGCGGCAGTGCATGACTGTGTGTGTACCCTACAATGGATTGGAGCCCCATCTAGGGTTGCGAGGCAAGTCTATATTTACTAGCCTATTACCCACATTTCCTAGTCTCAGCTATTCCAGACTGTTCCCTGTTTGTACCTGTTGTATAGTATTTTTTCAGGTTCCCCTATCTTATTTAGTTATGTTCTAAGTTTTCTTGTTCTTTTTCTTTCCTTAACTGATGCTTGAACTTACATAGAGATTTAGTAATGTCTCTTTATCTTGATGTTGTGTCTCAAACAATGTGACCAATTAATGTAATGTCAATGTAAATGGAATGTAATAATTATAATAATTAATAATATTAATATAGTGTTATATAGTGTTTTGCAGTGAAATTCTGCTTATAGGTGGCACATCTCTAGGCCTGTCTTGATCCCTCTTTTTTACCTTTTCAATACCGAAACACCCTTACAGTAACAAATTTCACGTGCATGCAAGCAATGCGAAGCAATTCCGATGTAATGGTTGTCTGTTCTGTGGAAAGTAGTGTCCTAACCTCGCAAGCATCATCTGTGTCATGTCGGTTAACATAAAGTCAAGTAAGGCAACAGAATGTTTTTTTTAATTCAAATGGCAATGGTTTCCTTTACTTATGTGAATGCACCAAATGCCCTCTTATCAGAAACGAACCAAACTCCCAAAGTGGCCTGGGTATAGTTAATTTGTGATTTGTGTTGTGGCCTGCTTGATTTGTGCAGTGTGAAAAGAAAATGCTGCAGTCCATCTTGCCTAACAGCTTAGAAACTTGAGGCTTGCCATACACAACTGTAAACCTTGCAGAAGAAAAACACGAGTGTCTGTGGCTGTGCTTGGGATTCTTTGGTCTCTTCCTGAGACCTTCAGCTTGTAGGTATCTGCAAAGACAGGCCTACATAATACATGCATTTTGCCTATAGCAAGGATTCAGATGAGAGTTAAGACGTCAACAGTAGGTTTATGACAAGAAGCATCAATTGATTTTGATGGTTCTGCAACAAAGTCAGTCTCTCCAACTTGCCTCCCAACACCAACATTTTTTCTTCGCTTCATAAAATTGTAGCAGAGCCAAACAACAACAACATCAAAAGACAATGCATATCAATTAATGCTGTGTGCTCCATATGCAACCGAGACATATCAATGAGTCTATTTACATTAACTTAATATAATCCGATAACTGCAGACAATTTGATTTTGCCACAAGTTTGCATGCACTTCAGTAGTCAGATATAATGGAATACCTTCTTCTTTACATGAGAGCAGTAATCAGATTTCTATTTTGCAACCAGCCAACAATCTCCTATGATAAACTTCGAACTTTTAATAATAAATAATCATATATTGGACTTTCTTGAATATACACTGCGCTTCAGAGTGTCCCCAAAGTGTTCGATAGCTGTTTCGCTTCCCTTAATTTCGTGGCACATTTAATTCCAGGGTTGCCAAAGCACATGAGAACAATCTTCTAAAGTCAATGGAAAAAAGAGGCCAAATAAAGCCAAGTCTTTAGAATTATACGGACCTTCCAACCATTGGTAATGCTTGTGCACATGTATACATACATATATACTTGAATAATTATTTAATTCTTCCAAATGATTATAATCAGATAACTGCACTTGGTGATAAAGAAAACAAGGAAGGGGACTGCCTCTTTGCCAATCCGAACACTGAGGCCAATTAAAGCTGATTTGCTTTCAGGTTAACTTTAACAGAACCTGCATAATCTGAAGTTCACTTATTTATATGCTTCAAACATTGAGCTCTGTACTGTGCAGGAGAACGATTGCCTCCTTCCATGCTGGCCTGCACTCACCTTGAGGCCGAGCATGCTTGCGAAATCAGAATGCTAATTTTTATGGTGAAGAAAGGAGCGCTTGCACAGCATAATGGACTTTATGGATGTAATTATGTTGTGGCTTTTTTTGGAATCATTTTTTGGGCGTGCTGTCACACAGCTCTCTCATAAGCCTTAGAGATTTATTGATTACGCAATGCAGTGACTTTCGGCTGTGCTGTCTGCATAAACACATTTAAACGGAGGCAAGTGCCCGAGCCCACTTCTTCAGACTAGTCAAACAAACTGCACTTTGTTGGTCAATGAGCAATGCCCCATTGCAGAACTTCAATTGCATTTCTAACTGTATTTATATTCTAAATATATTTGAGAAACTATTTGAAAATGTGGAATCAGTGCATGAAATGTGCCATTTGCATATAAAAATGGTTAGGCCTAGTATACAGTTGTTTTGTCCATGTCGTTTTCTATGTCAGTCTTATTAAGGGTACTGCAAAGGTAAATACAGTATCCAGTAGGATTGGTGCATCCCACTCTAAGACCCTATGAAATCCATTTTATCCATCTGATGGATCTGAATAAAAAATGGAAGATATTTACTAGCGCGTAACCACAGTTCACAACTTCCAAATTTTGTACTTTTCCCTCAAAGTTTGTTTACTGCACTGTAAGTGATCACAAAACGTTTAGCATAATTTACAACTACGAACTACATGCTCAGTGAAATCATTTTGAGATGATTAAGAATCTCTTGTTAATGGACCTAAATATTTCGGAAGTCAAATTATGTTTGAATTTTAAGACTAACTGAGCACTGTGTAGCCTTGTATAGAAGTCAGTTAAATAGCATGCCCTATAAATCGAACCACTTATTCATATTTATTTGGCAGATACTTTTAACTGAACAAGTCTAAAAATAAGATAAGCACCCAGCCTAAACACTAGATAGTTACAGGCCATGCTAAAGGGCTCAGAAGTGGCAGTTGTGGAACTTTTTATTTCACTATTTATACTGGGAGAGAAGAGTTTTCATGGAAAAGGTGTGGGAATTAATGGAGTGTTTAGCTTCAGATATATGTTTCCTATGGTATCTGTGGTTGAAAGCTGATAAGGATCCTAGTTGCAGTGTTATGCAAAAGTTTAGGAAAAAAGTAGTCAGTCATTTGTGATTTGTGGACGAGTAGGGCTGTACCAGGGCGTCTTGCAGGAAATGTCTGTCTCTTACATCAGAGAACCTCATGACCATAAGACGGAGCATCTGCCAGGGTCAAGAGCTTATTCTTATTTAAGAATCTTTACCCTCCTGTAATAAATGAGAGCCTTGTGTTAGATGCTGGAGTTAGATGCAATGTTACATAATTGTAACAAATACATTTATTGTGATGATTTTAGTCTGTTAGGATGTTCAGAATTAGTAAATGATAAGTAGTATGACTAGAGTAGGTACTGTGAGTGTTGTACTGTAACTAGGTAGTGTGAGGTTTTGTAAAAAAGCCACTTTTTATTTTGATGGAGAATCAAATTTCCACAGTCCCAATATAGAAATGCTGTGGAAAAAGCAGAACTTGTGAATGATTTCAATGCTCAGTTTTTTTAAAATCATTGTTATGCCTCCCACAGTGCCCTACTTGTGCATGGACAATGAGTGCGTGCACCATCAACATGGGTGTTTTGGTCTAAAAGCTTAACCTGAGACTTTACCTGCATGTGAAAATTGACCAGGATCCTAAAATTGATATGGTGCTACCTAATCAAACCTTAGTTGGCAGGGATTTTGTCATCCTCGGAGCCATTGTTACGACACGGGACACTAGCAGTGGATTTAATTAGACTGGGTCACTGGAATTTGTCTGTTGTCTTGTTTTGTGATTAGTGTTATTTGTTTTATTTTAGATTTTTTTTTTTGTAATTTTGTAGTTTCATCAAGAGGCTGTGCCTTTGACTTGTCTGGTTAAATACAGGTTACTTACTAAACGTACTTGCTAAGATCAGATACAGTGTTGTAGTTACAATGGTAAAAACAAAGAATGTTGGTTACACATTGGATTTAGGTAAGAATATAGTGTCATGTAACACTTGAGTGTCATTTAACTATCATGTGATCTAAATCCACTCACTTTAACGGCCCACGTACTAACATTATTATAGTCATTATTATAAGCCATTATAATCAATTGTAAGAGAAATCTATCAGACGTTGCAGTGGTAATTATTACATCAACGCTGCGAGTCCACAGACAGAGGGGGGAGTATAGAAGCTTAAGTCCATTAAGTCTAAGTATACTTTTTGGTGAAACCTACTCGTGTTTGTGTTAATGGCTTTTGTGGCTGCTCATTGTTTGTTTGTTACCTCACTACCTGTATATTCTCACTCACCTATAACGATGTAAACTGGTTCACATTCACTTGTTGAGTCTGTGTTTTTTTTTTAATTATATTTTCTGTATTATGCAGCAGTTGGCTCAGGGAGGGAGTTACAACGGTCAGATACTTTTATAGCAAACTGTTATATACTATATAAACTCCTACTGTGGAGACTTAAGTTAGTGTCACATCGGTCCTCTGGCCTGCCATGGTGATCAAGGACGATTGACGATCGAGGACGATTGTCTAGGAAGATTGTAGAGGGATGATCACCCAGCTGCTGCAACAGTGTCCTCAGTCAGCCACAAGTGTGTGCAGGCACTTTTTTGAGACCCTTCTTTCTCTGTGGGAAGTCAGAACATGATGGAGAACATCAACATTTCATTTCGAAATGTTCATCACATTTCGATGAATCACTGGCTAGAGTATTGTTTGAGAGTGGTTACACTGTTTAAGGTCAATTCCTGATCCACTCAACATGCGTTCACGTGTGTTCGCATAGCTTCTTAAAAACACCTGTGCCACTTCACCTCAGCAGTGCTCTCTGTAATCCTCTGACCTTTTCCTTCTGGTCTTGCAGGTGATGTGTCTCCGATCAGCATGTCTCCTATTAGTCAGTCCCAGTTCATCCCGCTGGGAGACATCCTGTGCCTGGCCATCTCGGCCATGAACTCGGCCCGAAAGACCGTCACACAGGAGACGCTCATCGAGCACCTTGCAACATGCTTCCCAGGTATGTTATCCTTGCACACCCTTGGAAACTATAAATCACTTTCCTCAACAGCTCTGTTTGTTCAGTTGAGATGGTTTGGGAATTATCTGAAGGTTGGCTCCAAACTGCCGATGTTAAGGCCGTGACCAGGTACTTCAACTGCTTAATCGAATTGTTAGTCCACTAAATAAGGACTTAAATGACCTGTGATGATTCAGCGGTTTAGGTTTTTAACTATGGCTGACGTTTCATGTCTCGTGACCAGCAAGCAACTTTTTGGAGATTCTGAAATGCAGTTTGTACCTGAGAGAATTAAGAGTTGATTTAATATCATTAAACATATCTTCACATTTTTCTGAGATTATTGGCTGGCTTCACAGTAGAAATCCGATTATTACCCGAGTCATGTAAACACAGAGGTTTCCCAGTATCTAATTACTGTATTGTGTATAACTGCACTCAGTAATTAAGGTTCTGGACTGTTGATCAGAAGGTTGAGGGATAAAGTATCACCAACTGCCATAGCTATAAGCTTCATATAGTCAGCCTTTAAATTTTAGTCCAAACAGCAATGTGTTGACCTGTATAGCTCAATTGTATTTGTATCTGCTGAATGTTTAGTGGACTACTGGACTTTTACTTATGAACCCTCATCAGAAAGTGGACACTGCCACTTCTGCACACTTGTACTGTATCTTGTCTCAGTTATAAGCTAATTCGCATGAAAGCATAAATTTATGTGAGGGACCAGGGTGGCTTAGTGGTTAAAACTCCAGTCTACCAGTTGTAAGTATGTGAGTTTAAATCCAGACTCTGCCAAATTGCTATTGTTGGTCAACTGAGTCATGCCATCCATCCTTCCATTATCTTCTGCCTAATTCACACGGGGTTGCAGGACAACTCCAGGGTGACAACTCAGGAACAAACAGAAATCAGCTGTACATATCAATAGTTTCTTATTTTATTCAGTGTATTCACATTTTTGCAGTTGTGATTCACGTCTAAGATTTTACTGATCGTGTATAACAGATTCACTTTCTAAGAAATATATGTAAATTACTTCATGATAGAAGTGGTTACTGCATGTTTGTCTGGTTTTTTTGTTTACATGCATCTGAACATGCACACAGAGGCAGCATTGTTGTGGATCTTGTAGTTCTTTCTGACTGTGTATTTTTCTAGTGAAGTTATTGTGGATCCCTTCATTATTGCAATGTGCAAACATATGCTATTGCTACATGCAAACATTTTAATTAAACTTAAAATGATAGTGGATTTTGTTCTATTAGAAGAACACTTTGAAAGGGAACATGCATCAGTCCCACCTCATTTGGCGGGGAACTGTATCCTACAAGCTTAAGTAAGTTCAAACAAGACGAAAAATGTGTCCTAAGATTGTATGTTTGTTATCATTTGGCTATTATTTTTATTCGCCCAGCTATGTGATTAAAAATGGCCTCAAATAAAATAGTGCTTCTAGTCGACTCCTGCTACGTTCCTTATGTAGTAACATGAGGCGAAAGAATAATAGCGCTGAGGGCTGCAAGTCATGTGAGGTGCATAATTCTAGTTTGTAGAGTCATGAACAAGCAATGCAGTAATGAAAATGAATTGGTTGGAATGTGCACTGAGGGACACAAAGATGTTTAGTCACTAGCATATATTTCTTCACCCTATATTTTGTCAGTAACTAAAGTAACATCACATTTGAATGAATGAAATATTTTTTTATTTCTCACCAAGTATAAAGTGTAAATGGAGTTGTTCTTGGTGTAGTATCACAACGAATACCGGACTACAGAACAATAGTAAGAAAGCAATACTCATACAGTACACACACTCATCGGCCACTTTTCGTTTCAGATGACCCCCTGAAATTCAGATCATGAATCAGAATGGTGAAGAATGATTTAAGTGGCTTTAAACATGACACGGTTGATGATACTAGACAGACTAGTGAATATTTCACAAACTACTGATCTATTGGGATTTTCCTGCACAGCCATATATAGAGTTTACTGAGAATGGTCTGAAATAAAGAAAATAACTAGTGAGTGGCAAGTGCCTGGGTGCAAAGGAGAATAGTTTTAAAATGCATACATTTGTGTATTATTAGTTGTGGAATGATTGTGGATGGAGTCCTGGTTTAAGATTGTGGAGATCAAAACTAATAGGTGTTGGGTGGTGGTGTATTTTTGGGATCTTACTGGTTGTGTCTGTTTTGAAGGTAAGTTCTTAAACTTAGAGAGTAACTGAGGTGTGTAGGGCCGTGATTTTATCTCTCCTCTGTCTCACCTTTGATAAATACATGTCATATGGTACAGTGGTATGATCTATTTTAGTTTTGTTTTTCACTTTTAATACATATATTCAGTGCGTTATTCCAAAATAATCTTTGTTCTTATGTTTTTGACCAGCTGTAGGTCAATGTTAGTCTTTTAAGCATATTTATGGAATCTAGGCTGTGATATATGATGTATATAAGCATATTATACTTCTTGGTTTAAGATATATTCAAGTTACGATGAATTAGAACGTCAGACCGTAGCATCTATTTACTGTACATTTACAGAAACTGAACTAACAAGATAAAGGCTAAGAAGTTTAGTTTTGTTTGTTTATATGGTTTATTTTTCAGTTTCAGACACAAGGTTACATAGATAGATACAGTTATTGGTCATACATACTTGCCAATTTAGCATAATCAGTTAGCGTAATGCATGTTTTTGAAATGTTGGAGCACCCATGGACACAGGGTGAATATGAAACCCCACACAGATGGAGTCTGAGACAAGGGTTGAACCAGGGATACTGGAGATGTTAGGCAACTCTGGCCACTAATCATGTTTTAGTCACAGTATTTAAATTTCTTAAAGTATTTAAATTTATTTAAAATTTAAAATCTACGTTCTGGTCTACCCTGAACCTGCAGAAAAGACCCAATGAGATTCACCTCATCTGGTCTGTCAAACAGAGCCTTGCAAAAAATCTGACATACATTCTCTGTATTACCTCAACTGACTGCTTCATTATTTCCAGCATAGAAAAAGGCACATTTGTCTGGTGCGGTCCCTCTACTGTATTGCTTGACGCATTTTTTTTCTGTAGACACGATTGTTGCATCATGCTATGCTGGCGTTAAGGGCTCCATGATGTAACAGAGGGTAAGGCCATGGACGATCTGTACGTGAAGCAGAGATCTAACAGGAATGAACGAGACAACGAGGGGAAACCCAAAAGTGTTGTGTCTATATGTTGGCAAAACCCACCCATTTACACCTATATTTGACCAACATGCATATATTAAAATAGATTTAGTCAGGACTTTGTCCGTTATCAATGTGATACAAA
>JAUZST010091621.1:0-19411 GCA_034779995.1 Parotocinclus haroldoi
TGATTGGGTATAAAAAGAGCTTCTCAGAGTGTCAGTGTCTCTCAGAAGCCAAGATGGTAAGAGGATCACCAATTCCAACCGTGCATAACATCATCAAAAGATTCAGAGAATCTGGAACAATCGTTGTGCATAAAGGTCAAGGCCGTAAAACTCTACTGGATGCTCATGATCTCCGGGCCCTTAAACATCTCTGCCCCTCAAACAGGAATGCCACTGTCAAGGAAATAACAGAATGGGCTTAGGAATACTTCCAAAAAACATTGTCAGTGAACACAATCCACCGTGCCATCTGCCGTTGCCAGCTGAAACTCTACAGCTCAGACGTTTGCACTGGGCCAGGGGTGATTTAAAATGGAGTGTGGCAAAATGGAAGACTGCTCTGTGGTCAGATGAGTAACATTATAAAGTTCTTTATGGAACACTGAGACGCCACGTCATCCGGACCAGAGAGGACAAGGATAACCCAAGTTGTTATCAATGCGCAGTTCAGAAACCTGCATCGCTGATGGTATGGGTGCTTGTGGCATGGGCAGCTTGCATGTCTGGAAAGGCACCATTAATGCAGAGAACTACGTTCAGCTTCTAGAACAACATATTCTCCTATCTAGACATCATCTCTTTCAGGGAAAACCCTTTCAACAAGATAATACCAGAAAACATTCTGCAGCAATCACAACATCATGGCTACATAGGAGAAGGATCCGGGTACTGAAACGGCCAGCCTGCAGTGCAGATCTTTCACCTATAGAGAACATTTGGAGCATTATAAAGAGGAAGGTGTGACAAAGAAGGCCCAAGATGATTGAACAGTTAGAGGCCTGTATTAGACATGAATGGAAGAGCATTCCTATTTCTAAACTTGAGAAACTGGTCTCTGTCCCCAGATGTCTGTTGAGTGTTGTAAGAAGAAGGGGGGATGCCACACAGTGGTAAAAATTGCCTTGTCCCAACTTTTTGGGCATTTGTTGATGCCATGAAATTTGGAAAGAACATATTTTTTTCTTAAAATGATATATTAAAACTTTTTATCTGTGGTTTGTGTTCTATTCTGAATAAAATATTAGATGTTGACACCTCCACATCATTGCATTCAGTTTTTATCCACAATTTGTTTAGTGTCAACTTTTTTGGGATCCGGTTTGTAGTGTTAAGCGTGTTTGGAGGCAAGTGATGAGTACAAAGACAAATGTGTCTTGCCTACAGTCAAGCATGGCAGTGGGAATGTTATGGTTTGGGCTGCACGAGTGCTGTCGGCTGTGGGGAGCTACACTACATTAAGGGTAACCACGAATGACAACATGAGATCCCCAAGCAGAGCATGATCCCCTCCCTTCTGAACCTGGGTCACAGGGCAGTATTCTAACATGATAACAGCTCAATTCACACCTACAAGATGACCACTGCCCTGCTAAAGAAACTGAGGGTAAAGGTCAGGCATGTCTCCAGATCTAAACCCTAGTAAGCATCTGTGAAGGAGCACAATATCCACTAGCTCTATAATGTTGTAATGGAGTTGAACAGGATTCCAGTGGCAACCTGTGAAATTCTAGTGCTAGTGAACTCCATGCCCAAGAGAGTTAAGGCAGTGCTGGAAAATAAGGGCGTAAACAAGGCCATGCAAAATACTGACACTATGGACACACTTTGGCCATTTTTACTCATTTTCGTTGCCAGTGGTTTAGTTATTTAGAGGGCACAGCAATTTTACACTGTTGTGCAAGCTGCAGACTGACTTCTTTTATTGTATCAAAGTGTCATATTTTCAGTGTTGCCCCATGAAAATATGTGAGGTGTGTACTTATTTTTGTGAGATACTGTATATTACCATTTAAAAGTAGAGAAACATAAAAACATACCATAATAGTTATCGGCATTACATTAGCTTACATTAGCAAAGAGCCAACAGTCCAGCAGCTAGCAACCAGTCCCACTGTTTCATAATAAAATTATGAGAAAAAAAATCATCATCCTCATAATGGAAATACCAAATGTGAAAATGCCAGTACCAAATACCAAATGGTTTGAAGTTGTAGATCCCTGTGGTCCGTATTTTACACAGGAAAGTCTCTTATTTGGAATCATGCCACGTCCCAGCCTCTTTCAAGTCCTCCATAATCGTTCCTGTCCCTATGAAGCCACGCGTCACAGGACTCAATGACTACAGGCCTGTAGCTCTCAAGTCTGTGGTCATGAAGACTTTTGAATGTCTGGTTTCAACCCACCTCAATCTATCACCAATCACTTTCTTGACCCTATGCAGTTTGCCTACAGAGCCAACAGGCCTGTAGATGATGCCATAAACTTGACCCTCCACTTCATCCTGCAGCATCTGGACTCCTCAGAAACCTATGCTAGAATCCTGTTTGTGGACTTCAGCTCTGCATTCAATATCATACTTCCTGCTTTGCTCCAGGACAAGCTCTCTTTGCTTAATGTGCCTGACTCCACCTGTAGATGGATCACAGACTTTCTAACAAACTGGAGTCAGCACGTACGGCTAGGAAAGAATGTTTCGAACACACAGACCTTAAGCACAGGATCTCTGGAAGGCTGTGTACTATCCCCTCTGCTCTTCTCTATGTACACGAACTGTTGCACCTCTAGCCATGATTAACCTTTAGCCTGTGAGTTAAGCTTTTTAAGTTTGCAGGTGACACCATCCTCATCGGGCTCACCTCGGACGGCAATGAATCTAACTACAGGACGGAGATGAACCGGTTGGTGACCTGGTGCAGCAGCAACAACCTGGAGCTCAATGCCCAGAAGACAGTGGAAATGATCCTGGACTTCAGGAAAGACACAGCCCCCTGCCTCGACACCCCCATCTCACCTGTGGACTGTTACCGGTTCCTCGGCACCACCATCACCCGGGACCTCAAGTGGGACCTGATCATCAGCTCTCTCATCATGAAGGCCCAGTAGAGAATGTACTTCCTGCGTCAGCTGCAGAAAACCAAGCTGCCGACCCAACCGATGGTGCAGTTCTACACTGCCATCACCGAGTCCATCCTTAGCTCGTCAGTCACTGACAATGGCAATAAAGTTGGATTCTGATTCTGATATACTGACTGACTCATTTGCCACCTGTCAGAAATGAGCTCAAGAGTAGAAAATGTTGTTTTAAATTCATTTTGTTTCCTTTCCCTTTTCTTCTAGTATTTTTCATCTCCAATTCAGTAATCTTACAATATTTCCTGTAGATACCACTAGCCAGAGGAACAGGACCATAGGCCAGTGAGTATCTCTGCACAGCTTGAGGCCACTGATTGCTTCTTTTCAGTGGCAGGCATCGCACTTCTACAATGAAATTGACTATGCATGCCATGTGACCACTACTGGAAATGTTTCTATTTTACATGGTGTTTGAAATTATTACAGTATCTTAGCTTGCCTTTCTCAGTCTTCAAATGCTCCCTTAAGTGCTTAATGGGTGTAGACCAGAGTTACATACATAATACTAATAATTCCTGAATTTTATCATGTTTTTTTAAGATGAAACTTTCACTCATTTTCTTATAATTTTAATATTATATTATTTATAAATTATTCAATTAACGGACAATGCAAAATAGAAGCGTTTTCACTGGTTATCAGCTTTTTTGTCCCCACTGCCAGCACCTTTATATCAGATACCTTGAGTATTAGTGTTGGGGAGACGATTTTCATCTGACCTTACCTCCCTCAGACACATTTAGTTGTCTGTGCAAACACCACACAATGTAGGAACCAAACACTGGTCTCTGTGGCAGAAGTGAAATGCTTTGGCGTGTTCCTGAACCTAGTAACTTGATGTTTATCAATAGTATATTTTAGTATAATAGTATGTAGTTTATATATTGTATATGTGAAAAAATGTGTATGCTGTGGATTGTTTCTACACTTTTGTCTCTAATTAAGAGTGTCAATGTACATTTAATATAAATGTATTTTGACTAGATGAGCTACAATATCATAAATCACTGATATTATAATTATACTAAATGAGACTCGTTTAAATCTAACAAATATATGTTGATATAACATATTTGCTGTAATATACTATGGCATGATGGGAAGACATGGGGTTATTTCAAAACTGCATATTCATAACTAACCTTAGATTTCTGGTATTAATTGTTAGGGTTCCTACCTTTTCCCTCGCAGTGCTGCCTCACCGATTGCCGTTACAGAGTGATCGGTGAGGCGATTTATAACCAGTGTCTAATTAACGATGTGATGACGAACACCTGCGCCTGCCTCTACTTAAGTGTGAGTTCAAGCAGTGTTCGCTGCCAGGTCTTTTCACTCCACCGTGTATCCGACCACCGGTGCACACACGCTTAGGCGCACCTTGACACGCTGGACGTTTGCTCACTTGGTTTATGTAAGGTTTAGGTTTAGGTAACGTCCTGGTGCTTTTAGTGCTGACGGACAGACACGGGGTAAACCCCTGAGGTACTTGGTGTTTGAGGGACACCTTTAGGGTTTTCCTGTCCTTCGTTGGGTGCGCTCCAGCCCGGCTTCTGCATGCGCTCCTCGCACTCTGATTTATTCGTGCATTGTTCCCACCTGGGATGCAACACAGCGGCGTGCCCTTTTCACTTTTCATTTGTTAGAGAGCCTTTCTTTCCTTTTCCCCCTTTTAAGTTCATTTCTATATTATTTTGCCATTGTTATTATACGCCATGGGATTCCTCTGTCCCGCATACTTGGGTCCCACCACATCGTAACATTTATAGTGGTATTTTTTGTGAGGGAAAAGTTGCAGAGAAGTTCTAGGCCTTTATATAATATTTTGGTTATACAAAATACAGGATAGCAGTCAGGGTATTATTGTACACTAAATATTTTAATGGCTTAATAAAGTAGTATTTAGTTTTGGTTAATACAGTAACCTTAAAATGTTGTAGCAGTCAGTATGTAATAACAGCATGAAATGTGTGTTTTGAAAAACAAAGGACAGCCCACCCTTACTAGAAATGTCAAGGTTTTGCCCCAGATTTCACAAGATAACAAAACAGAGCAGTTGAAAACAGTCTGTTAAGTGGAAGTGAGTTGTGAAAGCACCAGGATATCCTCACACCAACTGTATCACAATCTTTGGTTATCTGAAAAGATGGTACGGTTTGTCCTGTGCATGCAACAAAGTGATTAAATACCAGCACACTGTCAAAGAGCAAATTGTTAAACAGATTTGGGTACAGTATGTATTCTAGGAATTTTATGGCTGTAAATCACATGACAGTTCTGGATTTCATTTTGACCTCCATGACATTAAGAGCAAAAGGCCCTATGAATTTTCATTAGGGCAAGTCACCGGGGAACTAGACTACATAAATACCCACATGACTGACCGCTAATAGCTTTTATAACAAAGCCCCAAATGTACATGCTTTTAAACACTGCAGATGTCACTCTGCAGAAACAGAAATCCAAACATCCAAATTACCACTAAATTCCTTAAGGACTTAGCCTGAACGTGGAACTGGAGCTTTGACTTAGACTTAGAAGATAAAATATGCACATTATCAATAATAATCTACAGTGCTGTTACCAACTTGGCATGTTACTGAGCATGCAGTATGCAGGATGGGATCTTTTATCAGTAGAGGTTGTCTGAATTACAATTCTGACTCTGACCTTTTTACATTTCTCAAGAAAATAAGTGCCATTATCATCACTGTAAGGCATAACTGTACTCACTGAAAAACCTCACCCATAATAAATTGCTGCAAAAACTTGACATGCAGTTATGTCTCAGGCAGATATACATTTTCTCAAGGACCCAACAGTGGCAGCTTGGCAGAGGTGGGATTTGAACAGCTAGGCCACTACAGTTTAATTGTGTGTAATGGTGTAATCATGTGTAAATGTGTGATATGTAAATAATTACGTGTGTTTAAACATGTGTCTGATTAAACACTGGGTCTTGCCAGAAGTGGACACAAAAATGCTTCCCGACTGCCCCATAAAAACCTCTTAGATGCTAGTTTTTGTAGTGCTTAGTGAGAGATTACTGCTGCTAGACATTGAGAGGGGGCACATATTGGACTGAGTAAAGCAAGATGGTTGTTTCAACAAATAGAATTTCATCCAATCTGTTCTGACCTCAATGTTAGTAGGTGTTGGGAGCAGTGGTTCTGTGAGGGCATGCACACATGGGAAACAGGTTCCAGAAGGCCCAGACAGACCACCAGTAGAAACGATAGGAAATGGGATCCACCTACAAGCACGAATAGCTCCCACAGTTTCATCGTCTATCATCCAGACACAGGTGGCACCTTCACTACACACCCCTGTCTCTGCCCGGACCATTTCCAGGGGCTTAGCAGAAGGAAATTGACAACCAGCCTGGCTGCAACCTCTCATGTCTTCCTTCAGGTACTTATGTTAATTGCAGTGGCAGTTCCCATCATTTCTGCTGTGCAATAAGGAACTGACAATGAAATGGATTAAGCAGTTATGGAAATGGAGTGATGTACAGCCAGGTAGCATATGAGCACTGAAAATGCTGTTGCTCAAGGGTTGAGTGATGTATGATTCCCATCAGTGCTTAATTTACAATAGATATCAATTTCATCACATACCCCACCCCCACCTTATTATGAGAAATAGAATTACACAAGAAAAAGTCACAAAATAATTCAAAGATTATAGGATTAAAAACTAAGCAGTTTTCTGGTGCAGGCTTAGCGTTTATGTCTTGTATTAATAACCTTGCATATTATTACCTTCAGAAGGAAGATGAATACAGACTAACTAATAAACATACAAGGATTTTGTGGTTATGTAGGAGGAAACAATTTTTTTGTGAGGAAAACCACATGGGAACGAAGAAATAATCCTAAACTCCAGTCAGCAATTAAAGGCAAGAATCAAACAGAAGATTAAATGTTGTATATTCTTGTGCACATAATACAAATGAAGACACTCATAAATACAAGCAATCCAGATAAGATAGAGTATTTGTATTGGGTCTGATACTGTTCTGTTCTGTTTGATCAGTACTGGATAGCATTACATGTTAAACAGCTGTTCTGCTGGCAAACCCTCAGTGCAGGTATTGGGGTGGATGTCAATCTGCCACCTACCTATACAATATCATGGATGAGGGGATCGTAATGTTTTAGCTCATTGGTTCGTTGGTGTAATGTATATAAACCTTATTAAGACTGTATGTACAAACTCATAAGAGTGCATCTTAACATTGAAAACACTTTGTAAAATGCAACAGGTCTATTGTGTCTTTTGGTTTGCTTTCTACTACTATATAGAAATTTAATTAAATTGAAGTTTCAGTTTCATTTCAATATACAGGTAAGTGGAAGAAAAGCAGAGTATCTGGAATACACCCATGTGGAAGATATGTGAAGGGGGACAGATGGAGTACGAGGTCGGGATTGCACCAATGGTGCTGGAGCTGTGAGGTGACCGCACTACCTCCTGTGTCACCGTGCCACCCCAGGTTCTTAACAATTATAACAAATTATAATAGTCTTTTAACTCTGGAAGCTGGTCATTTGCAGCCCAGGTCATTTGGCTGCCATGACGTCCCAGTAGCAACACCTAGCAGGATTTCCCTACTTATATGTTTAAAGTATTTAAAAGGTGTTATTGCATTGAATGTTCTGGAAATGAATGTTTCTTCAAATGGACTCATTCCATCTTGGTTGTGTGTAGCCACCAAGGCTTGTTTATTCATGCTTATACTCCATTTTGCACATTTGTATATAGATTCTATAGAGCATGTTCCAGATGCTGTGTGGATGGTAGCGTGCTATGTATCTTTTCAGCAGTGTTTCTGACACGTGTTTCATTGGCATGCAGTTTTTATGTGTCTATGGTAATATAATGTAATGTGGTCATTAAACGAGATATATCTGTATAGTAGTTTGATTGCATAGTGTGCTTATTTTATTTCTGTTCATAATGCTTAATGCTTTAGAGGATAAGCACTGTAAAATGCTAGAATTTTTTCTAGAAAAAAATTTGCTCTTTCCAGTAAATACAACACTGTTTGTGGTGGAGTCTGGGTTCAGAAATGTTAGTCACCTACATGAAGTATGTTGCCCAACACTAATTCTGGCTCATACAGAAATCTGTTTATCTTTAAGCAGATAATGCAACATACAATTTCACAAATTATTGCCCACATTTTACAATCCACTGCCTTATTTAATGAACAACTTTACTTCAGCTGCTAAAGTTTGGACAAGCCTAGTCCAACCCCAAATCAGAAAAGTTGACATTATGGAAAATGCATATAAAATACATTACATTTACGTTGACTTTTATTTCATTGCACAGTATGAATCTGAGATATTTAGTTTTGTCTGGCCAACTCAGTTTCATTTGTTAATAAACATACTTTCCTACATTTCAGGCCTGCAACACATTCCAAACACAGTTTGGACAGTAAAGCATTTACCACTTTGTAATGGTACCTTTCACCACACTTAAAAGATGTTTTGGCACAGAGGATACCAAACGATTTAGTGATTCAGGTGTTATTTTGTCATATTTCCTGAAAACACGTCTCAAGAGTACTGTTCAACAGTACAGGGTCAGCGTTGTCACATTTTCCTTTTCCAAAATTCTCTACACATTCTTTATTGGGGACAGGTCAGGACTGTGGGCAGGACAGTTCAGTACCTATGCCCTCTTCTTTCACATCCATGATTTCGTAATATGTGCAGCATGTGGTTTTACATTGTCTTGTTGAAAAACATGTGGAAGTAACGGGAAAAATGACATATTGAAGGCAGCATATCTTAATGTACTTTTCTACATTAATGCTGCCATCACGGAAGTATAAATGACCTGTTGCAGAGGTACTGACATGGCCTCATAGCTTGACAAACCCTGGCTTTTGGACTTTTTGCTGATAACAGTCTGGATGGTCTTTTTTGCCTTTAGTCAAGAGCACACAGTGTTCCAAAAATATTTTGTTCTAAAAAATACTTGAGATATCGATTTATCTGACCACAATACAGGTTTCCAGTGATAAGATATTATATATTGTAGTGCTTGACATTCTTTATGCAGTGTCATCTTCTACATTATAGTGGACAGGTTTTTAGAGAGGACAGGGAAGTGATGAGTGGGGTTGGTATTGGAGGGTGGATGGTATTTGAAGCCTATTGATATTCAATTCACATGGTAGCTATAAACACATTCCCTGAACAGGGTGCCAGTCCATCGTTTTGGATTAAAACATTTGCTTTACATGAGCAAAACCTTAATGTGAAATCTCAGAACTTGACTTGGTAATGGTTCAGTATTCAAATTTAAAGTGAAGTTAATGACTTTCAGAGGTTGTATTAGCAAAACATTTAATATGACCAGGCATGCCCAAAACACGCATAAGACCTCCTGCTGTAAACAATAAATGTTCCAGACTTTCCCACGTTTGTTTTAGGTGGCTCTCAGCGAGATGGGAAACCTTTAGCCTATTAGGTACAAGAGAGTCTGGATTAGCTTGCTATTGTTATGATGAGGACACAAAGCATGCACACATGTTTTCATTAAGTTGCACAAATACATTCACAATCACCTTTTAAATTCAAGACCCTCCACAGTCACAGGCTTATGTCAATGTCAGCAGAAAACATTCTTTTAATTTTTTTAGGGAGGAGAGAGAACAGAGCCAGGAAACGTGAGACAAAACAGGATTAGCTGATGAATCAATACTGATAATAGTATCATATATGAGACTCTGCTTGTGAGGTTATAAAATGGATAAAGATCTCAGCATGACCCCTTGTATGTATACATATGGACTTTTTCTGCGAATGTGAATCTTTTTATGCTGAATTTGTATACACAAAACCACTTTAATAGTAGGAGCTAACATGCAAATAATGGGAGTAACAGAAGGATAAATAACAGGGATTTACGCATTCACTCTCTCTCTCTCTCACTCGTTCTCTTTTCCTCTCTCACTCGTTCTCTTTCCCCCTCTCTCTCTCTCTCTCTCTCTCTCTCTCTCTCTCTCGTTACCCGCCCCCATAATCAAATTAGGCTTATCCAGGCAGAGGGAGGATGCCAGCTGTGCATGGACACAGTGAACTACACCCTGCTGTATTGTCCTAGTAAATTGTGGTGTTGGCAGGCGAGTAAGAGGATACTGTGGGTGCTTTCTGAGTGCTTGGCTCCATGACATGGAACATTCGACTAACATTATGCTGACATTAAGTAATTCTGCTTCATATTTAAACACGCCTTTTCTCAAAACATTACTCGTAAAAGGTTAAATAGTGTGGTTATATATACTGCTTACAAAAAACAGAGGATATTTGAAAATAAAATAAGCATACCTGCCTATAAAGTCTGGTGTATAATACATGCATTAATAAATACATTGTATTTCACCCTAGTGTATATGAAAAGACCTGCTTTTGAAACTACATGTACTTGCTTTATTGTTTGTTAATTAGTTTTTATTAAATGTTGCATCAGGATCAGGAAACCAGAAAACTCCACACAGGCAGGAGCCGAGTTTGGACTGAACCGGGGATTTCAAAGATTAACCAGAGCCATAGATTGAAATTGGGATTACCTGATGCACCACCATGCTGATTCCTTTATTGTTATTTATGTTAACATAAATAAATGGACTTAGATAAATAAATTACGATTAAGATATATTGTGATGTACATTATAATGCTGATACTGGTCGCTCTTGGATTTACCAAGTACAAATCTGAGCTAACATAATCAATGCTTTTAATCTTGCTTTTAGCCTTTTTTCTTGGATGATGGTGGATGGATGATACACTGCTAAACTGTTTTTTTTAATTTAATTGCTATTTCGTTTCTATTTTGTGTAACAGTTATTTTTTTTGCTGGTTTAAAATGACTTGTTCATGAGTATTTAAAGAATAAGACATGGAAGTCCAAGCAAACAGATTAAACACCCCTTAGCTAGTGTCAGTAAGACCTTTCTCAGACATGGATTCATAAAGTACTATATATCCCACTCATTGGATTAAGCCTCACAGAAAGGTCCTCTACTCTATAGATTTAGAAATGTAAAACTGGGCACTTTTGAAAGTAAAATGGATACAGCAATGGACTAATTAATTAGCTAAATAAATAAATAAAACAATGTAGCGTACAGCACTGAGCAGTAACGTTGTGCTCTTGTATTACGTTAAAGCGCCATCTAGTGCGTTGTCATATTAGTCCCATAAACGAGGCAAATGAATTTACAATAATATATTTGGCACCACAAGCCACCAGCTTTAATGTGCCTTGGCATAGACAGAGGTGATAAAAGTACAAAAAGTTATGTACTTAAGTAAAAGTGCTACTAATATGGTTGGGGGAGTTTGGCTTATATATTTTACTCAAGTAGAAGCTTATGTACATGCTACAAAATGTACTTAAACACCAGTATTTAAAAGCCTGCAAACATTGTGGTTTTACAGGGACAACAGTGTCAAGTGTATAACAAAAATGGTGTGATCAAGGAAAAACATCCAGCAAAAGGGAATCCAGTGAACCTAAGTAACACATCAGCAAAAGGGGGTCAAATGAGATTTCATGAATTGTCCTGCCAAGCAGGTGGGGAAAAGTCAAGTAGACTGCAGCCAAAAACAATGCTGGTGCTCCAGTGGTTTTGCTTTAACAGCAGATGACCAGTTTGAGTGGCATTTCTATCTACAGGAAACATAAAGGGTACATACAATAAGCTTAACTAGTTAAACCTTCTGGCCAGTTATCAGAGTGGTGGATTTAGACTAAAGCCATTGGGGAACGTTTTCTTGGTGCACCCTGGGTCCTCTGACTTGTGGATGGACACTGGGACAGCAGGGCTTACCTAGGCATTGTGGCTCACAAATGTCATCCCTTCATGGCAGCTGTTTACCCTATATTAAAATAATAAAATTTCAGTAGGACAATGCACCATGCCACATGGTGTGCACAGTCATGGGCTTTTTTCCGGAACATGGCGATAAGCTTACCTTGTTTCTCTGGACTTCACAGTCCTCAGACCGTAATCCTATAAATCATCTCTGAGATTAGGCAAGATGAGCTGTTCAGAACATGTCAATGCCTCCATCTTATTTGGGCCGACTGTGAGAAGCTATCCTGTCCATATGGGTCAATATTCCTGCAGGATGATTTAAAAACCTACAGGAATCTGTGCCTTGAGAAACAGCTGTGGTTCTGAAGTCCAAATGAAGTCCAGCAAACTATTACACAACATTGGTGTAACAACGCACTCTGCTCATGATTCGATTCAAAATACTGAGTTTTAAAAATGTAGCCCATTTGATCTAAGACATTCCTTTTTAATTTCTGTGTTTCTGTGCAAAACAATGCAGATTGTCATGTATTCTTGTACCAAACAAAAAAAAAGCTTGTCCCCTGTAATTAATAAATTTTAACGAGTGTTCTTTGGATTTAAAAGAAAATGTACATGCCTCATATAGTCTCATTCACGATAAATCATTACATCACAAACTTGGTGCTAGAACACTGGTATCATGATTCCATCTTTGTTTATTTATACATATTTTAGAGCATCAATGTTTAGTTTGTCTACATTAAATCTGCAGTATAAACAGGTCCCTGAGAGACAACTTATGGTCTGACTAGACTGTATCATGTTTATTGTTTCTCAAATTACAAATGGATATTTTAGCCATGTGTGTGCATATTCATTTTTTTTATTTATGGAACAACAACAACAAAAATAACATATAATCTTATTGTGATAGTCAAAACCTTTAAAAGCACCACAGAAAATGTTCCATCTAATCCTTACTACAGAGCCATATCTGACATATTTCTCAGTTAGAGTAAGGCCTTTGTTAATACACTTTTTATGCGGTATTGTTAACAGATCTTACACTAAACACAACTATTTCACTGCACCACAATGCATGCAAATCACACTGTGACTACCTTCAGTCTCAGTTAGGAGGAACTGGTACATGATAGGCAAAAGCTACTAACATATTAACAAGTACTGATGAGTGTGTATTATGATTCCCATCAAAGTCGAAACGTTTACATTTACAGCATTTAGCAAACGCCCTTATCCAGAGCGACTCACAACTCATACATACTAACAATTCAAGCAATGGTGGGTTAAGGGCCTTGCTTAAGGACCCAACTGTGGCAGCTTGGCAGAGGTGGGACTTGAACCCTGGACCACCAGGTCCAGAGTCCAGTACCTCAACCAGTAGGCTACCGCAGTCCCATTTTCCACTTTTGTGGTCAAGAAACATTGTTTTCATGCTAATGGATGAATCACTAAAGATGAAGAGCCAATACTGAATGGAGTTAATGTTTGTACTTGGAAAAGAAAAACTGCATCCACCTATAGATCCCTAGGGTGTAGAAAGCTGCTTTAACATCAATATTAACTGAACATGACAGAGATACTACATATGATTCCATGTTGAAGATGCACAGTTCTTATTTGATGTCACATTAAATGTATCTAAGCATGTTACCTTTTCAATAATGCCCAATAAATGTATGACTCCAATCATTAATATACATGGTCCTTTTAATGCACATTGCATCTTTATTTCACAAAAACTCTATAAGGGCAACAATAACATCACGCCTAACAGCACAGCCCGCACTATAGGCTACTATATCCACAGATCAAAATGATAAAGGAGCCTCCCAAGAATATGACAAATGTTGCCTGTCTCTCAAGGAATGGTAAATGAGGCTGTAATAACAAATACACTGCTTGTTTATACATTAGCTGCTGTACAAAGTGAATGCCCACAGTGAGCTGATCCAAGTTCTTATGCAGCATTAGAAAGTCCATTGTAGTATTCTGGCATATTATAGTACAATTGTAGCTCTAACAAAAAAAAACCTAAATCACTGAACAGTTCAAACATGTCGTATGTGTAAAGATAAAACATCTAAAGCATTTGGTTCACAATAGCACCTGTTTTCTGCTTGAGTTGGAGGGCTACTTCTTCTCAACATGTTGTAGGCTTTCACCACAGAGCCAGAGGAGAGGGGAGGATTGGGATGGATAGTCAGTCTTTCATGGTCTGCTACTTTTTGGTCGTTTTACGAATTAGTGCCATCCTCTGAAGGAACAAGAACAATTATTAAGCAAAAGTAGTACTATGTATTATCTATTCTAATATTAGGCTACATGTAAAGGTGAACCACATCCTTGTCAAATCCAATTATTTGACAGGATGTTTACATTACCTTTTTAAATATGGTCTGTATTCAAAATTAGTGTAAACAGATCACACTCAAACTAATTTGCTCCCACAGAAGTAAACCATCAAATTATAGCACGGGGTACTAATGTTGACCAAAAGTAATCTACATTTTCCATGTAGCGATTTTCGATTTTCGATGTGACCAAACATTTGTGCCTCTTCAAGCGACGTCTGAGCCTTTGCCTTCACTGTTCCATTGGCAATACTGGTTAATGGCAACTGCATGTTTTACTGAGGTGACGAAATAAATTGCTGTTAACTTACCAACAGCGGTTTGATAAACTTTGCAATTAATAGTGTTCTGGTACAGATATTTTTAAGAAGAAACTTCCAAACTGCAGAGACAGTTTATTGAGCACAAGTTCTTATTTGCGTCTCTGGTATCACCTTCCTCATTACTGTTTTTTTTCCTACCAAAGCGACAGAGCTTTTCTCAGCTAAAGAAAAATGTTATGCTTCCTGGATAGCTAGCAACCTGTATCCAGCATGCTGCTCGGCAATGCCATTCTACACAGTGCTACTTAGTGCTTCAAAAGATATTATGCAATTTGCATCCCGTTGAAAAAAGAAATAATCTGAATTGGGCCACTTTTACCTGCAGTACGAAACCAGTCTTAAAGTGATAGCGTGAAGGCTGACCTGTTTGTGTGCTTCTGTAGTGCACGCCTTTTTGTATGGTCGTATTTCATCTGAGCCAAATCCAGGGATCCACATGTTCCACTGACGCTCTGCGGAGTCATAGCACACGTAATTATAGCACTAATATCATTACATTTATGAAAAGTATGAAACATATAGTCCTTAATACTAAAGAATGTGTAAACATTCCTAGCATAATGCATGCATTTCTGGTCTCTACTTAGACCCCTTAAAAAATAGCAGTAGGGTGGGTTTACTGATATCCCAGTGACACTCAATATGACATGTGTAGGTTTCTCCTTCCACAAATCAGATCACCAACACTCTGCCCTGCTCTCCTTAAAAGACCAGAGAGAATGGATTTGCCAACTTTAATTGAAGACTTGGCTGGCTTGCACAGAAAACTGACCTCCATCAGACACCCTGAAAATGCCAAAAGCGAGCCAGGCCTTATAGTCTAACATCAGAATCCAACCTCAGAGTCATGTTCCAAAGCCTCCTTGAAGAACAAAGGCTGCTGTAGCAGCAAAGGTGGGGGCAAGCTCCATATTAATACCCATGTTTTAGATTAATTTTTGGGGCGTCCACAAATGTTTGCCTACATATAGGTTTGAGCTTTATTTAAATTTAATATTTTGGCATCAACGGATAGCCATGACAGGAACAAATATAAATAGATACATAGGTCAGTCACATTTATACATGGATACAATGGATGTCTTTGGGATGTGGGAGGAAAGTGGAGCACAAAGACTAAACCCACATGGACACAGGGAGGACATGCAAACTCCACACCGGTGGAGTCCGGGAGCAGGATTGAACAGGAGGATATCTGGTTCTGTGAGGTGACTGCACTAAATTCTTGAGCCAGCATACACGTACGTCATAAATACAATCTATACCATTTGTTAATAACCAATAATCATCCATCTCCAATTTCCATATGTAGAACACGCTTATTACCAAGGTGCAACTGCACATCCTTCACTTCCAGAGTATTCGACTTGCGGTGTCGGGCGAGCTGGCAGGCTGCGGTCACCACACTATCAATGAAATCATCAGCAACCTGCAGCAACATCTGACGGGAACATGTTGTTAGGTAAACATCAATATGCATTTAGCAAAGTATCTAGTATGTCATCATCATCGAATTATATACCAGTTTGTACAGAATGGAGCTAAACATTGGGGCCCTGGAAGTAAATGCCATTTACAGAACTGTGCAAATGTCTTAGGCCTTTTAGTTTTAGAAATGGTATAATGGCCTGCAATTATTAAGTGTGACCTCCCTTACACTTGAGCAAGAGTAGCATCTGGCATCTTCATCAGGATGTCATTGACCTACAGCATAACAAAACAAATTACCTCCTCAACGTCCTCATCAAGTTGCTCATTGGGGTCAATTTCCCTCACAAGGTCTTGCAGTTTCTTCTTACTAAGTACCTGTGGGAAATGGCCAAACAGCCAATAGAGTAATTTCCCCCATTTTTGAATACGACATAAAACATCGCATTTTCATGCATGCCATAAACGCAAGTAAACAGAACAAAATTAAACTCATGACATAAACAAATTATACTTGTAATAGTGTATGTAATACATATTTGTGATGTAATATCAGTTGTGTATCAATGCGTATCATTGCATGACTTGTGCTCCACAAGAAAAGCTTCTCAAATTATTTATGCACTGGTCAAAGATAGGTTAAACACTATAGAAACTCGTCCCCGAATTCAAAATAAGACAATAATGTTTATTATAATTGTTAATTTTAATAACATCAAGGTTCCCACAGAAATGCAAAATAGAAAGCGATTGCAGAAGAGTTCAGACACATTGCCAAAATTAATACGTTTTCCACTGAGCTCAGAGGAAGCAACATACACAGCATGAGTAGTGTAAGACCAATCTGTAACTACATATACCTAGAAGTGCCAAACGCGAGTCACTTGACCTCTGTGACTTCCTACTATTACCACTATGCTAAACTTACCTGCTTAAGGTTTTAAAGGTTCATTTTGCTTGTTTGGTTATATTTAACATTGCCATAAGCACCAATAACTATTTAAGACATATACACATTTACATCAATACACAAGGTTACTTCCAAACTAATCATACATACTCAGATTGGGGCAATTTAGTGTAATAAATTAACCTCATACATGTCTTTGGAATGTGTGAGGAAACTGAATCGCCCAGTGTAAACTCATGTATACACAGGCAGGGCATTCAAATTCCATACAGATGGAGAGCAAGGTTGGGATCATGGATGCTGCAACTGTGAGATTAAAGGTTTTAAGTGTTTAAAAAGTGATATTGCCTTGACTGTCCTGGACGTTAGTTTTTCTTCAAGTGGGCACATTCCCTCTTGGTTGCGTGCAGACAGAGAGACATGTTTATGTGACTGTGGTGACATAGTTGTTAAGATACCGGACTTTAGACCAAACAAGTCAAGGTTTCAAATCCCACCTCTCTCAATATGCAACTGTTAGGTCCTCGAACAAGGTTCTTAACCCCTAACTGCCTGGAGAAATATCAGTTGTAAATCTGGATACGAGCATGTAATGTTAATGTAAATGTTTATTGCATGCATTTCTATTCATATTTACATATATTACACAATCAACTATTAACAATCTATTTTTTTTACAAAATGTAATGCAGTTGTTAAATGCTGCGTACCTGTATTGTCCACCAGTGTACCAGAAAATAATAAACTGTGGAATAACTTCTGTTTGTATTAAAGGAGTCTTATCTTGAGCAGACTTCAAAGAGTTGTTTAGATTGACTGTTTTAAAAGGTCAACTTTTCTCCAGCTACAACCAGAAATGATTGATCTTTAGAAATGGCACTTCAAATAAAATAAACTAACAGCCCTAGTGTAATTGCTGGAATAAACTACCCATGTCATAAGGTATCATACAGTGAAGGGACCACATCCTCACCTGAGATCCCTCAGGGCTCACTCTCCCAGGAGGCCCTGGGGTGCCTATGCCCTTCGCTGGAACAGTTGTGCTATTGGCCATATTAGTAGCGAGAGGTGGCGTGGGTGAGCTCTCAGCTTTCACAGTGCTGTACAGGTTGGACCGACCTGGCTGCTGCTGATATTGATTCATGCTATGCCGAGTGAAAGACTGGCAGTCTGAGCCTCTAGAATGGCTGTATTTACCTGCAATGGGGGAATAAAAAGACAGTGTTTACACAGAAGAGTATGAATTAGAAACTAACAGAAATTACAACTATGTCACTTCACGAGAGTTTATGGCAAGTGGAAAGGCCATGGCAGAAATCACGTCTCCAACATGCAAGTTTATCTCTAGTCTTGACTCTTTAGCAGAATTCTCAATTTAGTCTCATTATTCAATAAATAAACATTCAGTCTGACAGATTGACCCTGAGCACTGCACACAGTAAATGCTGTGTTTAAAGGAGAGAGGCAATAAAAAAAATCAAAGATTACTTACCAGTAGTGTAGTAAGTGATCTTACTGATTTTTTAAAGATTGTCTTGCAACATTAAAACATTAAGTAAAAGGCTTTTCAGGCTTTTCCTAGTGTGAAATACAGCTGATGTAAAGTCAGAAATTGAATATTGCAGTTCTGTTTGATGAGTAAAATGTATGTTTTTGGAGGTAGAAACTGTCACCTGCCAATCACCTGTAATTAGTACCAGGAAAGACTGCTTAATCATATACCAAGGCAACGACCACTCATATTTTCTAACAACTTCGACTGTGGTGGCCTAGTGGTTATAGTATTGGACTATGGACCAGAAGGTCCAGGGTTCAAATCCCACCTCTGCCACAGCTGGATCCCTGAGCAATGCCCTTAACCTACAATTGCTTGGATTGCAAGACTGGATAAAGGCGCCTGTTGAATGGCAAAAATAAATAAAATAAACAAACAATAGAAACAGAGGATAATATTTTTTTGGAAATGTCATGACAAGCCCATTGCACAAAAAAAAAAAAAGTTTTGTGAAATTTGTTTTGTAAAGTTTAGCTAGGAGTCAACATGCCATCCATTCATACAGAACATTAACATACATCTGAAACAGCTTTTACTAATATCTTTCTACACCCGAAACACAATGCATACTTCAAGCATTTAACTACTCCAGCAAGTAATACAAATCAAACAAAATTTATGTGGAAAGACGTAAGACAAATAATTGTTCAAAACTTTTGAAGGCTACCACAGTACCACTCAAATGCCACTTCACCACAGATATAGCAGTATTAATGCAAATCAGAGGCAACGTTGAATATCAGAGCCAAAACGTTAAGAGCCAATTTTAAAATCATTTCATTTTTAGCACCTTTTACAAATAAGAATTTTTATATTTTTATTTATAATCCATTTTCTTTCATCTGCATTTACCTACACTCATTATTTCAAACTACATTTACTTGGTCATTTTAAATAAACCTTTTTTTTATATAAACAATGCCTTCTGTAGTATTATTTTGCAGCAGTGTAGGGAATTTCTTTTTACCATTGCATAACAACAATCCATTTGTCATGGACATACTTGTGTGTGTGTGTATATATATATATATATATATATATATACAGAC
>JAUZST010091632.1:5000-19410 GCA_034779995.1 Parotocinclus haroldoi
CTCTCTCTCTTTCTCTCTCTCAAAAATATATGGAATGAGAAACTTTTACTTTTCCTGTTGTGTTTAAAATGGGAGTAGGAGAAAAGTGAAAAGTAGAAGAGGCTTGCAGTAACTGAGAAGCTACAGGTGCACACACGCGAATGTATACAGTGCCTTTAAGTGTCTGAAACTCACAGTGTTAAAATAATCATTTTGTTGGACTTAAAGTTGAACTGTTACTAGTTAATCTGACGTTGTCTGCACTTTTTCAACTGCCCTTATGATTCTCCTCTTCGTTTTGTAAAGTAACCACAAATTCTATTATACATATCTGCAAAAAAGCTGAAAAAAATACCATGATGGATAATTTAGGAAACCTCTTAAAGAAACTGGATGTGGCTAAATGCAAATGAAAATATAAAAGCTCCAGTTACAATTTGGTAATTGTTGGGGTTGGGGTTTTTTTCTTGTTTTTTTTTTTTTAAAGAAAATATGATAATTCACATACTTATCTACTTAATCCTGAACAGGGTTGAGGGAGAGCTGGTGTCTAGCACATGACAGGAACAACCCTAGATAGGGTGCCAATGTGTTATAGGTAAAATAATTCAATATGTGATTAAGTCAACAAAAATAAATTTCTTATAATGCTTCTAACTCATCTCTACCAGGAGTGCCAGTAATTGTTGAGGGTACTATATCTAATAATACTGATCCAATAATACTGATTATTAGTATCTAATAATACTGACTATATCTAATAATACTACTGTAAAACCTGAATTTCCCATCTGAAGATCAAATAAGTATCTTATTTTATCGTTATAATTGTCTTTGTATGGAATGGTCTGTCTGCAAGTATATTGGTATTCTATTATGGCTGTAATAATATAGAAAGCAAGCTGACAGCCGGTATTTTACTATTTGATTTTCTGTTTTTGTTATTTTTCTCAATGATGGTGAATTATGAGATTGTTTCATTCACTGTTTCAATTAATTTTTCTTTATTTTAAATTAGTTTTTAAAATTCAGCATGAAATTTGTAGCGGCCACCTCATGATGCTCTGTTTATGAAAACACCCTGGCGTTATCAAAGCCTTATTACTAGATGTATGTAGCTTTTTTTTAATAGTGGGTGATATAGCAAACACTTTATGTTGAATTTCTTTGTTGTTAACAAGACACTGCGTAGTGTTCTAAGATGGGAATGTCTGTTATTTATTCATTAATTCATGTGAATTAAGAAGTAGCTGCGTTTATTAGAAAATGCGTTAATGACTTTTTCATCTTTCGGATTTAACGCTGATGATGGATAAAATGTGTGTAGTTTCATTAGTGAAGACCATCTAGTCTGGCTGACACAGTGATCTATGTTTGTTAATCAGAGTGAAACACAATCTGTTCAGTTCTGGGCTGTCATTCAGCACTCAGTAGCACCCAAGTGAATACAGATTAACAATATATGCCTAGGTCAGTACTGTGGCTCACTGGGTAACATCGGAACCTCACAACAGCCTCACAACAAGAAGGTCCCGGATTCAATCCCAGGGTGGAGCAGCCTGGGTCCTTTCTGTGTGGAGTCTGCATGTCTTCCTCTGTCTGCATGGGTTTACTTTGGGTATTCCAGTTTCCTCCCACAGTCCAAAGACATGCATGTTAGGTCAGTTGGTGTCTCTATAGTGGCCCGTAGTGTGTGACTGTGTCCTTGGCTGTGTATGTGTACCCTATGACTATTTGGTGCCCCGTCCACTGTTAGGCCTTTGCATCCAGAGTTTCCAGGTGCCTGTCCCACGACCCTGTGTGGATATAAAGCGGAATATAATGGATGAATTATATGCCTACTCAAATAATAAAGGTTAAGGCTAACTCTCTATCCTTCACCACATTGAATTATGCAATTTTTTATATATATATACACTGCTCAAAAAACAACAAAGGGAACACTTGGAGTTACATTGTGTTGTTAAAGTGTTTGTGTTTGAGCAGTGTATATATATAATATTTGTAATATTTCAACAATTCAACCAAGAGTGCCCTTACATGAACACAGCAACACATAAAAACCTTACACACTTGTTTACAGCCATATGTCAATCACTACAATGATGCTTCTAAGGGTAATTTAGTCGAGAATAGCAGCCTGCCAGCACACCCTAATACAGAGAGAGACAAATACAAACATACCCACAAAACTGTCCTAACCTTTGAGTGCAAAGGTATAGGAAGCAAAAGCAAAATAGCAGTCATTTAGACAAAGTACACAGTGAGCTTTGAAGGAGAATAAGCCAAGTGTTTGATGTGGCCATAGCAGCTGGAAAGTTTGGGACCCTCAAGGATAAAGAAGAGAAAATTCTACTTTAGTTAGTGCTGTATGATCAACCACACACATAGGGTTAGCTCTTGTTCTGAGATGATATCTTTGGTCAGCCAAACTCATCAAACAAAGATGCGTTACTTGGGTTGATAACGCAACTATACACAATAAACGATGAATTTGTGTAGACACCCTATAGCTCACTAACAATTGATTTTATATTAGTACTGTAGTAATGCCACTTTTCTAGCTAGGTATTAAGTGCTGTGCAGAATACACAAGGCTCAGACAAGAGTTTGAATGGGACAACAATTGCAGGGGTAGGTAGGGGTTGGTGTTGCACGCTTGTTACGCTTGTGCCATGTGTTCTCTAAAACAATGAGCGACTTTTTTGTGACCCTTATTATTACATGCATGCATGCATGCATGAAAAACCGTGGAAAAACATGCAAACGTTATTATAATAAATGTAACTGTGGTGGAAAATGGATATCTGCATGCATCAACAATAAAAGCTAGCTATACAAGAGTACAGCATCAGTAATTTGCTGGTTGCCCATGTGAGCTTTACCCCAACAGTTTTCCTGTTGCTTTCTTAGTATGGGACATGTGTGTAAAAAGTCTGGTTGGTATTAACTGAGCATACTTTAGAGATGTGGTGCAATTCTCAATGCTTTCCTAAATTATATGGGCAGCCACAGGAAACAGTAAAGAAGTGTCAGAGGCAGTAAGGTAAAATATCTGTATGTGTTTCTGTGTGTAGGTATGTCCAGGTCAGAGGTGTTGTCCTGAGGGCATGAGAGGTTTGCCAACAGGTGTTCAGTGCTCTTAACAGATGGTGCTGTCTGCCTGCTTGTTATGGAACATGGTTTAAAATAAATTAAACTGTTGTAAAGTGTAAAACTCAGCATGGCACTACTGAACAGGCACACAGTTCACATACACACATACAGCAAGCACACTTGCATACACTAAGCACAGATACTACAGTGAATGTATAATATTGTTGATTTGTGAATGTTGTGGAGTGCATGTGTGTATGGGCATAGAAAGGTGGCAATAATTAGCCATGCAGGGATAATCAGAGATAATGAATGATGCAGTGCAGATTTCTTATGGGAAAAGACTCATTTGACATAGCCTAAGGGATTTATTCACTCAGCATAATGCAATGCAAAACCAGCTCATCCAACACATGCACACAGATGCGTGTAGAAACTATTCAGGCATCACAGTGTGTGACAAATCATGAAAATTAACAATCTTCTACTCTCACCAGAGTGGGACACATCTATACGATGTCTGTACATCATATCCAAACTCACCACTCTGTAATCCCTGCTATATTGATTTTATTTTCTGAATAAATTTGAATGACTTTAGAAAATGTAAATAAGAGCAGCTTTCTTATTTAATAAAATGTCCAAATATAATGCAGGTTTTGTATCTGGGCGTCTCTAGGTAGAAATATGTTATTGCAATATAAGGAAGGCAATTTTATTAAGTTGTGCTATGTACCAATTTCTTACTATTATTAATCGATTACACGTTAATACACAGTCAAAAACATTAAAGAATACTAGTAGGCTAGACTACTAGAAGTACAAAATACAAAAACAATTCCAATGAAATTGGGATGAATTGGGAGAATATGATGATTTGCAAATCCTTCTCAACATATATTCATTTAAATACACTACAAAGACAAGATATTTAATGTTCAAACTGATAAACATTATTGTTTTTGCAAATATTCGCTCATTTTGTATTTGATACCTGCAGCATGTTCCAAATAAGTTGGGACAGGTGCATGTTTACCACTGTGTTACATCACATTTCCTTTTAACAACATTCAATAAGTGTTTGGGAACTGAGGACACTAAATGTTGAAGCTTTGTAGGTGGAATTATTTTCCCATTCTTGCTTTCCCCGAGGTCTCGGTTGTCGTATTTTGCGCTTTATAATGTGCCAAACATTTTCAGTGCGAGACAGGTCTGGACTGCAGGAAGGCCAGTCTAGTACCCTCACAATTTTACTATGAAACCATGCTGTTGTAACACGTGCAGAATGTGGCTTGGCATTGTCTTGCTGAGATAACCAGGGATGACGTTGCTTGGATGGCAGCATATGTTGCTCCAAAACTTGTATGTACCGTTAAGTATTAATGTTGCCTTCACAGACGTGCAAATTACACATGCCATGGGCACTAACACACCCCCATACCATCAGAGATGCTGGCTGCTGAACTTTCCTCTTTGGCCCATAGGACACAACGTCCATGTTTTCACAAAAACAATTTAAAATGTGGTCTCTTCTCATGGCCACAGAACACTTTTTCACCTTGTGTCAATCTAGCTCAGATGAGCTTGGGACGAGAAAAGCCGGCAGCGTTCCATTTTGCATGGTAGAGTTTTGACTTGCATTGCTTTGAGACAATGTTACGCTGTTAAGCGCTATATGTATAAAATTGAATTGAATTGAATTAAATGGAGAGATGAACTGTGTTTACTGACAATCGTTTTCTGAAGTGTTCCTGGGCCCATGTGGTAATATCTGTTACATAAATTATGTTGATTTTTTAATGATTGCTCCTTTTATACCCAAGCATGACACTCACCTGTGGAATGTTCCAAACAGATGTTTACTGAACACCTCAACTTTCCTTGTCTTTTGTTGCCCATGTCCCAACTTTTTTTAAATGTGTTGCTGGCATCAAATTCAAAATAAGTGAATAGTTGCAATATTGTTTATCCATTTGAACATTAAATATCTTGTCTTTGTAGTGTATTCAATTGAAAATGGCTTGACAATGGTTTGCAAATCATCATATTCTGTTTTATATATGTTTTACACAATGTCTCAATTTCATTTTATACAAGATTTCTAGGGGAGGGGCAAAGAAATACCCAGACCTGGATAAATAGTGATTGTAAATTTGTAGCAATAAGTGAGTATACTTCAGCTATGTACTCAGTGTTTGTAGGCTAAATAGTTAATATGCCTCATTCCAGGTACGAGGCAGTTCTGGGCCAGATATTCATATATTACTCAGTTATGTCAGTGTGTTTTGAAGTGTGTATTGTAGAATAAATTTGACCTAGCTGTTGCAGACCTCAGTAAAGGTCATCATGATATTCAGAGTCTGGATCACATGTGATACATGTATTCTACCACAAGTGGTTGCATATGTGATGTAATGTACCACAAATGGAGGTTTTGCATTTAGGGCACAAATTTGGACCAATATCTAGGTGTGTGGGATGAGCTGCATGTTACATGAACATTAACCACTTCAATCTCTGGCAACACATGTTTCTAATGCAATCGTCACCAAGTACATGGGATCAAATATATGTGATACTGCTTTATGCTCCCTATTTGTAATAGCTGATATTCTAAAAGCTATAAACATTTTTTTGGGGTGGGGAAACCTTTAAAGGCAATAAGAAATAAATCTAGGGTTAGGGGTTAGGGTTAGGGTTTGATGACGTGTTTTAAGAGTGGCACAAATGGTTAGCACCATAGGTTTCCTTGTTTGATCCAGATCTTGGACTCTGTGGACTGTGTGGTGTTAGCATGTCCTCCCTGTGTCCACATGGGTTCATTTCATGTGTCCAAAGACATGTGCTAGTATAATTGGTTTCTCCAAAACGGCTTAGTATGACATTAAATAAACAAATAAACAACAACAACAACAACAAACTACATTAAAAATATTCCTGAATGTGTTTATGTGTTGCTGTGTTCATAAATAATTATGAAAACTCTGGGCACAACACATTTATTTTCAACCAGACTTTGAATACAAACAAGACTTTTCCTGATTATACCATCTCACAAATTCTTTGTATCTACTTTATTAGTTTCAATATGTGTGGCCCATTATGCTTAAGAATAATGAGGTACACAAATGAAAACGAATATAGTAAGAGTAAGGATGCGTGTGAGTACAAATCCTAGCTCATGGGTTAAGATTAAACCGCTTCAACTGCTCAAATGTGGGTCATATTACATAAAGCACCTAACACAAAGCATGGTGGTATAACATATTTTGTAGGATAGTAGTTGCAGTGATGTGAAATTAAAAGAGAGCAAGAAGATCTGACTTTGGTGTTTGTTTGTTCCCACTGATGCAAGTTAATCTCAACTACTAAGCTGAACTGGCTCAAATGTAGTGCTTCCTGTCTAGTCCAATTCTGGCCTTTATAACCCCCTTTCCCTCCTCCCTGCTTCCCTTCCTCTCCGTCTGTCCTAGCATCCTGCTGCGTGATGGTCATTATGGCCCTGGGTGCGTCAATAGTGTTTCATCACAGCTTGTATTGCTGAGCATAACAGGCTGTGCTTGGCTTGTGCAATGGCCTGGAATATCCAACGCACAGTCACACACACATCAAGTAAAGAAAAAAAAAACTGGATGAGCACTCTCAGAGAAAAACATGAGCATCAGGAGTGTTTTTCTGCACATTTGACCATTCCGACCAGCTGTCTACGTTCTAGGTTCATATATTATTTTTGTGATATGTGCCTGTTGATGACGTCCATCTCTGTCTGTTGGTCATTTGGCATCTGTGCACATTGTTATGCCAGATCCGCTGCTCTATGGCAGAGTTATAGCAGTGTTGTTTTGACAGCAGTGTTTGTTATGTTTACACAGAAGGCCAGCTCTCCTGTAGGTGGCTGTTATCTTTTCGTTATCCTGAACGCTCTCATTCTTGTCCCCTCTGAGCACTTGTCTCTTCTACTCACACTTTACATAATGTAATCATTTATGTCTAGGGATTCTCCTGCATGGGTGAGACTAGTACTCATGAGTACTCATGGCCCACCTAAGACACTTGGGTGCTTAATTAAATTCCAGTTTGAAGAATATTTGGGAGGTGAGATTGAACTTTCCATTATTTTATGCAGATTTTACCCAAATGAAAGGTTCTGATTCTAAATATGAATTCAAAAATATGCAATACATCATTTCTTTTCATAAATGACAAATGCTTGATTAAAGATTATAAAGTCAAATATCAAGGGGAATAAGAAATTCTGTAGCAGTAGCACATATACTTGTTTCATGCAAAAAAATTGTTTGTCTAACCAAGATAGCTGTATTTGTGTAAATGTTCATTGTTAGGGAGACATTTTCTCTTTTTCAGTGCTTTGGAATATTTCAGGGTTATTATGCTGTAAACACCAGCAGTAGTCTTCCACCATGTGGTTTTGTTCCATTTAGATTGACATCTATGTTTTATGGTCTTGATGTCTTGGTGTAATCATTCTCCCTGTTCTTCACTCATAGCTTCAAAATGTGAGGGGAAGTAGGTCAGGTGGTCATCAAGAAAATGCAATGAAATGAAAAACATTACACTCATGTTTGCTCACAGTTTTGAAAAGCAATCAATAAATTTTTTAACTGAATGGATTTAATTGTCAACCTTGAAGGTGCCAAAAATTTGGTACACACTTACCATATTTATCCAAAAAACGTTTGACAACTCCCAGTACAATTAGCTCACCATCCAACTGATCACCTGAATTTATTAATTCATTTTATCTGACATCAGAGGCATCTTGGATGGACCACCAAACAGTGAGTTGTAAAGGTGTCTAAACTTTTCCCTATTTTTCCTGTGTTTTTGCTGGACTGGTTTTCAAAAAGTTTTTGGACATTTAGTTTTCCTGGTTCTATTCAATTCAATTCAATTTTATTTGTATAGCGCTTTTTACAGCGTAACATTGTCTCAAAGCAGCTTTACAGTAATACATTATCTTAAAAGGCCAATCCCAAGTTGAGCAAGCCTAGGGCGACAGTGGCAAGGAAAAACTCCCTAAAATGGTAGGAAGAAACCTTGGGAGGAACCAAGACTCAACAGGGGACCCATCCTCCATAAATACTAAATGTATATTAAATCATAGCAAAATTAGTTTAAAAATAAATTATTATTATTACAAATTATAAAATAATATAAATTATAAAACAAAATTGATTATATAATGAGTCCTTAGAGGTTGCTCCTAGAGGGCACATTGTCTCCTACTGTCCAACTGATGGAGGGAGTTCCTGCACTCTGGTGGGACCTGCCTCCGCTTGTTGGAGACCATCAGAGTGATGCAGAGCCTGAAGAACATCCAGGCACGAAGAACATCAGCTCTGAGAGAGTTCTATTGCCTGTATTTGTGTATTTTGTTTCCTGTTTTATTGATTTTTTTGTGGTTTAGTTTGTTTTTTTGGCTACTATTTGACTAATATTTTGCTTAATTTTACTGCTTGTGTATAATAAGATATTTTCAGATTTATAGTGATTCCCCTAGTGAGTCCATGTTTCTGTGGTTCAGCATATTATCCACAATGTTCTTACAGTGGATTTTATTCACAAGGTGTGTATGACTTGTACCGAATCACTGGTGGGGGTAGGGTAAGGGGTGGTTGATTATCATTTAAAGGAACAGTCACTCTGCCACACTTGTCAACAGTGATGAGAACAGAGACAGACGCAAGTGCAGTAAGTGTGGGCGATTTATTAAATGACACAATGTGAACAGACAGTGTGAACAGATTAGGCTAATACAAACAGACAGAGGGTTAGAATACACAGATCTATGGGGCAAGTGGACAATACAGGGACACAAAGCTCAGGACTGGAAGTTTAGATAAGAAACACAACTCTACACATGGCTAGACACCATCATATAAAAATATAAATATAATACAAGAAGCTAAGAACAGAATTACACACAAGACAGGGTAAAATATGAAAAAAAAAAACACATGAACAGGAGGACACCGACAGATATTAATAGGGAAGGCACAGCCAGCTGTAATGAAGTAGCCGTATTTGGATGGAGAAAAGGGTCAGAAGGGAGCCATGTAGAGCCTATGTAGCAACTTGCTTTTCTTTGTGCACATCTTCTTGACATGCTCAAACATATCAATTTCAAAAAGCCTGTTTAGACAGGATGAGAAGAGTGCTGTGGGGCTGGATCCATTTGGTATTTTGACTAAAGCATGTCACAGACATTTTTATTAAGACCCCAGGGTGTAATATAACACATTTATGCAGTGCTCTTTGTATACAGTGGTTTACAATTGAGCTAAATCGTTTAGGCACTTGCTAAGGGGCGGAGCCTGGATTTAAACTTGTAGTCTACTGTTTAGTAGTCCAGAGCCTTAATCACTGCACTGGTACTCTCCATTTATGTAGGCATTCCATCTCACCATAAACAACTATACACACCTCTCTCCATATCTCTTCTTTGTCTGTCTGTCCCAGTTGCTGTGCTCATCGATGCAGCAAGTGCTGTTTGAGGAAGAGGAACGTGTGGTCAGTCTGCAGGAACGTGTGTCTGAACTGGAGAATAAGAACCAGCAGCTGAAAGATCGAGTCAGGAGGCTGAAGCGTTCACTGCGCAAAGTGCGTAAAACAAGCCGCCATTATGAGAACAAGCTCAAGAATCTCCAGCAGGCACACAGCACTGGCAAGACAAACTCTCAACAATACCTCAATGCCATTGCGCCTTCATACAAGATTTCACGGCACAGTAACACACATAGGCTTTAAGGACACGTGCTGATACAATACCAGACTACTGGGCATTATATTTATATTTTCTTCACAAGACCTACTAACTAATTTGAAAAATAATGTATTTTCACACATACTCTATAAACCTATATTACACTACACTGCTCACAAAATTAGGGGATATTTAATTAGAGAATATTTCATTTTGGGGTACGCCTTATTTTTTGTGACCAATATATACACGTTTATATACAGTTGTGCTCATCAGTTTTTGGTCGTTTTTCACAGAATATGAATGATAACACAAAAACTGTTCTGTTATTAATGGTTAAGGGTTGGATGAAGCCATTTATTGTTGAACAATTGTGTTTGCCCTTTTGAAATCAGAATGACACCAGAAACTACCCAAATCACCCTAATCAAATGTTTACATATCTTAGTTCTTCAATGGCAGCTTGAAGTCATTTGTGGTGGTTGATGATGCCCTTAATTTTCTCCGATGGTAAATCTGCCCATTCTTCTTGCCAAAATGCCTCCAGTTCCAGTAAATTCATGGGCCGTCTTGCATAAACTGCACGTTTTGGACCTGACGTTATTTCACCAAACCACTAACCATGAATAAAAGAACAGGTTTTTTTCATATTCTCTTAAAAACGGCCAAAAAATTGCAAATTCTGCCAGGGTATGTAAACTCATGAGCACAACTGTAGGAGGGGCAGCATGGTAGTGCAGTGCTTAGCACTGCCGACTCACAGCTTCAAGATCCCAGAAGTTGTGGAGATCCCCTGTGTGGAGTCTACATGTTCTCCCCATGTCTGTGTAGGTTTTTTTCGGGTACGCCAGTTTCCTTGCACATTCCAAAGACTTGCGTGTTAGGTTAATTGGTGTTTCCAAACTACCCTTAGTGCATGTATGAGTGTGTGAATGTATGTGCCTTATGATGGATTGTCTAGGGTTTTTTTTATGCCGTCGTCTAGGCACCAGCTTTAAGGTGACCTTGACTGGAACCAAGTGGATAAGAAAATGAATGAATTAGAGAAATTATGAATGTTTATATAGAAGTTATATGACCTTATTTAGGAGTGTGTCATTAAACAACACTGGCAATGCCATGTTGCAATATTTTACACATCAGAGTGTTTTATTGCCATAGCAACCAGAACCTACATATTGTTATTGTTAAAGAACTATGCATCGTAAATGTGCTATTTTACTTTTTACTTACACTTTCACTTTACACATATCCACAAGGCATTCCACATCCCACTTTTGCATAGTGGCTGTAAAATATCAATTAATGCTCACCTGTCTTATTCACAAAAAAAATTAATGAAAATATACTGCTCACAAAAATCAGGGGATATTTCAAAATGATATGACCTCCCACCCCCCGAGCCAATTAAATATACCCTACTTTTTAGTGAGCAGTATAGTTACCAAATGTACAAAACTGTAAAGCACAAAATATATATAAATATATATATATACTAGATTTTAATAACTACGCTTATTTAGGTAGTTCTAAACTGGCCAGCTAAATCATGTCCATGCACTGTGAAATCTAACCACCGGAACCGTATTCTGCATTTCACCATTGCAAATTGTTATTAATCTTTTCAGGTTAATGGAATCAGTTGGCATCATTGCAAAATATAAGTAAAAATTCTGTTTTATGGCATTTTGCAACATACACTTATAATGAGTTTGGAATAAAATAAAATACTGTCATCACTGGTATGTATGGTGGAGGATCTGTGATATTTAGAGGATACTGTATTTTCCAAAGGCATGGAAATATTTTCAGGATACAAGGCATGATAGACCATACGAAATACCAGGAAATCTTAATCTTACAGCAGGGAAATGATTAAAAGGAAATGATCAAAAGGAAATGATATAGAGTATCCACCAGTCCGCTGATCTAAACATAATGGAAAACCTGTGGGGTGAGCTAAAGAGGAGAGTCCACATGAAAGACCCTGGATAAGGAGTTCAAATTCCTTTCATTTCCATCAACTATTATGGAGGAGCCAATTGTGATACATGCCGTTTGTTTTTCCTTCTAATATGTTTACTGCATTAAAGTTGACATTTCTCTCTACAGACTTCATATCTATTTTAGCTATAGTGTTTCAGAAATACACAAACGCCCCAGAGCATTAAGAGTACATTTATTTAATTTCAGTGAATGAAGTGGAAGGAAGACAGAGAGCAAGAAGATTGAATGTGAATGAGGTTAAAGGTTAGCATTAGTGTTTGGCTATTTAGTTTGTCTCCTATCACCACAGTGAAGATATATGGGTGCACATTCAGGGCATGACCTTTGTGTATATGCTGTAGATGTAATAACACTTTAAAGCTTAACTGAAAATCCCATGATCCTTCCTACAAGCTTAAAGTTTGCCAACTATAACCCCTAGCAAAAAATAATGGAATCACTACACGTGCAACCAGTTTTCATCATGGAAAACAAACAAACAAATTACAGATATGACACCAAACAAATTGTGTTTAATAAGTGGCTTTGTAAAGCATAAATCAAATGAATTAAAATAAATTATGTAGGTTAATGGTAAACATTTACCAGATTAATTAAAGGAAAAAGTCCAAAATCACAATTAGTGTTAATCATCAAGCTTTCATGATGATCAAGCTGAATTCTTTGAGCCTGGTGATCTTCTCTGGACTTCTAGGTTGGACCGTAACACAGTAGAAATGTATACCATGGTCAGGTGAATCCGTATTCCAGATCTTTATGAAAGAAATGGATGCCATGTACTCTGGACCAAAAACAAAAAGGACCGTCCAAAAGTCAGGGTTGTGCCCTTGGCAAGCATAATTTACACTTGTCTAATTTCAGCATTAATGTAGAAAAGAATAAGATGAGAAGATCTTTCAGGTGACATGTTTTCCAAGGACTTGCACACATTTTTCAGCAAAACAATGCTAAACCACTGTCATGCTGTCATGACATGTCCCCAATAGATGTATCTAGAATTTTGAAATGGAAAATGCGACGATTACCCTGTACTGTTACACATCTAAGACATGTTTGCAGGAAGAATGGGACAAAATAACACCTGAAACACTAAATCAATTGGCATCCCCAGGGCCAAAGCATCTCTTAATTGCTGAGAAAAGAAATTTACTAATTAGAAAGAGTCTCAACATTTTTGGAATGTGTTTCAAGAATACACATATTGTATATTATCAAATGAAATGAAGTTAAACAGAAAAAAACTAATATTTTACAAAATATCATGTGTTACCTAGCCACCATGCAGCCCTTGTTTTTTTTAATATGTTTATCTTTTAATTGTCTGTCAAAACAGGTCAAATTAAAGTAGAGTAGCCAGCTTCAGCACCATGTCATAATGAAAGAATTACATGTTTTATGGGTTGTTTTCCTGTGGCTTCTACTTTCTTTACATTTAATACTGGCAGGACACTACGTCTTGGCTAGTAGTTGCACAAGTGGGCCACAGTTTTGTTACCGTTGTTGCATTATAATTGACTTATTTGCTTCATTTTTGAAATAGCACCTAATTTGTGTGAGCAGTATATTATCGAAGGTTTGCTATAAAATGAAATTAACAGTAGTCCCCTTATCTCCATTGCTTGCATGTCTTGATTTGACAAACCTTACTTCCAATATGCTTCCAACAAGTGAAATAGGGGTAATAATACTTTATTTAGACTTAACGTTTAGATTAAGGACTCAATCACACTAGGTGAAACGGTTTCATAAAACTTAACATTGTCATCAAGTTTTATATTTATGGAGTGAGATTGTGTTTTCTGCACAATAATGTAAAATAAATCGAGCACACACACACACATGCTGCATGGTTACAATATTAAAATCATGGAGACATAAGTCATTCAGGATTTATTAGAGGGAAAAATAATTCCTTGTTTCTTTACAGCATGGTATATAAATTTTGATATGTGCAGATGATTGTCAAAGGCATTGGATATACAAGCCCCATATTAACAGAAGATTCACATCACAGTAACATTAGTATTCAAATGCCACTCCAAAATATGAAGTTTATGTGTCACATGCATATAGAGTATAGAGTATAGTTCACATTTCACTGGGCAAATTTGAAGAGGGCAGCCATGGAGATGTGATGATGATAAAACCTGCATTGTCAGATATTTTACACCTCCTTGTTTCTTCACTCATTGTCTATTATATCAGTTCCACACAGACATTGTAGTTCTACAGTAACAGACTGAATCTCATCTGTTTCTATACATACTTGTCCCCTTTACTCTGTTGTCTACAGGTCGGGATTTCCACAGATTAGATCATATTTGATTGGTGGATTATTCTCAGTGCTGGTGTGGTGTTTTGTGCTGGTATGAGTAAATCATGTGATGTATTAGAGGATGACTAACACAAACTGTGCAACAACAGATGAGCTTCTGTCTTTACATCTACAAAGTGGATCAATATAGTAGATGTGTGTGGACTATTGTATGTAATTGGTAATTGTAGAACTACAAAGTGTTTCGATTTGAAAATGGACAATGAGTGTAGAAACAATGAAGATTACCTAATAAAGTGACCAGTGAGTGTATACACACACATACACAC
>JAUZST010091643.1:0-19408 GCA_034779995.1 Parotocinclus haroldoi
GTGTGTGTGTGTGTGTGTGTGTGTGTGTGTGTGTGTGTGTGTGAGAGAGAGAGAGAGAGAGAGAGAGAGAGAGAGAACACGAACGAGGAAGAAAGAGAGAGAGAGCGCGAGAGAGCAAGCACAGACGTTATAGGTTTCGTCGCAGACAGTAGATAGCTACTGTAGATAATAGGGTTACGGATACTATGTTCTCCTATTATAATCTGTTCTTCAAACCACGATGAACAAAATCGGTTGGACTGATGATGTAAGTTTGAGGAGCGATTAGTCCAGAACAGAAATGGAGGCTACCGGATCCTCTCAGGTAAGGATTCCTTCCCGCAGGTAACGTTATACTCCCGGCTTTCTTGTATAAAACACGCGTAAATTCTTTTACCTTTAACAGAAGACGGGTTTCGGCTTTGTAAAGCATAAATTCACAGCTTAATAAAGTCAGAGAAGTAAGGGGCAGGTCTTTGTATAACTGCACCGTGCTGATATCACGTGCACGCTTCCTAATTCTTTCAAAGCACCTCGTAATAGTGGTTTGTTTGTGTGATATAAAAAGTACGACTCATTCCTAAATTAATATATTACCGATTTTACAGTTTACAGCACTACCTCTAAACTACACGAGCACAATCTATGTTGGCGTAGTCGCTGCACAATGTGCGTCTATAGTCCTGTTTTGTTTAATGACCTATTTACTTGCTATATAGGACGATAAAATATGATATATTTAGTGGATCTTATTCGGAGCCACTTCTAACTGAATCAGCTTACCATTTATACAGTTGTGGGGTAAAGGGCTTGCATGGAATTAGAACTCTGGACCTTTTGGTCCCGAGTCCAACACCTTATCCACTAAGGTAAGGTACAAGTGTACATGATACATTTTAGTTTAATGGCTTGTATGCATTTTGTATCCTCCTACATTATCAGTATTACTGATAATAATCATTCTTATTGTTTTATTATTATGATACCAGGCTGTAGGTTGTTTGTCTAACAGTATGAGATCATTTCCTTTTTATGTTTATCAGTGGTGTAGTTCTGAGCACGCTCTTAATCAGAGCATCTTGTCATTTCTACATTTATACATTAATACAATAAAAGGAAAAAAGTAAAGTACTGTATCAGTGGTTAGAGTACTGGACTGGGCTATGGCACTGGTAATCTACTCTTACATTAAACAGCCTTACGTAATTAACAGTGGTGGCTTAGTGGTTATGGTACCGACCTCTAGACCAAGAAGTTGAGGGTTCTACTCCGACCTCTGGCTTCTGCATGCAATCCAACATTGCATAATTGCTTTGATTGTAAGACTACACGAGCTGTATGTGGGTTTGGATACGAGTGTCTGATTACATAGGAATACTTCTGAGTCACTTTGTCCCTTTTTTATAATGTTTGTGTATAATGGTAATCATGAAATGGTTAGTAAATAAACAGTGGTGGATCAGTGTGTATGTTACTTGAGACTTACTTAGGAGTTTAAGTTTCAGAATTGCCACTGTTTGTGAATTAACCACTGAGTTACCAGTCTCCTTCTTGATAAAGAGCACCATATAAAGTGAATTCGAAGGAATTTGCTCAGTACTGAAACAGTGGCGGGACAGTGGATATCCTACTATACTAAGCTTACAGATCAGAAGGGCTCAATTTTATCCACTACTGGAGAAAAACAATTGCTTTTCAATTATATTTAATTTGAGCAGACATCGTTATGCAGAGCCGCTTAATGGTATGTAATATAGCTTAAGTGGTAAAGGTTAAAGGCCTTGCTTGTAAAATACCTTTAACCAGAATGTCACCACTTCCTTTCTTGATAAAGAGGACTGTTTTTGTGTAATGCCTTTCGAATTTGGTATTGTTTTAGGAAGCAGTGGTTAAGGAACTGGACTAGTGACCAAAAAGGGCTGAAATAGTCTCAGTAGTGTCCGTCTACTACTGTTGGGCAAGCATTTAACAATTAAGATCAACTTCTTACCCAGAGTGTCTTACAGTTTATGCATTCTTACACGGTACAGTTTTGAAGCTGTTGAGGTTGTTACGTTGTAAAATACTTTCTTGATTGATATGTCTTTTTGTTTATTATGACTTCTAATCATTAATTACTCTCTACAGGATAAGTGTTTATGGGACTGGACTGTTGTCAAGCAGGATTCGTGGTTAATTATTATTATTTTTATTGCTTTGAAAGTTAATCAGCGAGTATAATCTAAGCAGTTGATGGTAAAATCAGTGCTCAAGACTTCATGGCTAATTTTGTACCTTAACATCTAGGACGGCCCTTTCCTTGTTTGCTTGCACCATGTAAGCTTGTGTCAACTGTACTTAGTTCTGATTTGAGGCCTGCTAAAATACCTACAAATACAAACATGATACACTGACATGCACAATAAGGGGCTGTGGCCATGTATTAGAAGGTCCCGGCTTCAAATTCCAAATCTGCCAAGCTGCCACTGTTTGGTTCTTGGGCAAGGCCTGTTGACCCACAGTTGCTTGGATTGTAAGTCTGTATGAGCTCTGGATAAGGCCGTCTGCTAAATGACATATGAACATTGCACTTTCTGTACATATTGGCATATGTTTCAGAAACAATATGTCTGTATATCGAATGATATATATATAAATGTAATATTAGTCAATTTGAATTGTCATGTGGGTCTATAGCAGTGCTGATATAGACCTGGGTTCAAGTCCTAATAGTGGAGTGTACCTTACTGGCACGATTAGCTGTGTCTGTGCGATGAAAAGCTGTTCTGGGAATCCTCTCCGGTGCTGCAACACCAACCACTGCCGACCATGTGATGGATTGGCATCCAATCCAGGGCTCACTACCGAATAGGCGCTGCAACCCTGACTAGGAAAAGTAAAATGTACAGATATCACAGGAGAATACGGAATGTATAATCAATATCATATCATGCACTTTGGGGCTTTGCTTGGTATTGGGGTTTGAAATGCTGGATCAGATAGGACCTGAAATACACCATATAGACAAAAGTTTTTGGACACCCTTTCTAATCATTAAGCTCTGCTGGTTCAGCAACACTCATGTGTAACACATTTATAATATAAAATGTATGATTCTCCATAGACAAGACGGTGGCAGTTGAATGGGTTGTACTGATAACCAATTGACTCTTGATGGGACCCCATAAACCTTTGTGCCCTGCTATCTTTAAACAAAGCCCACAGGGAATTGGTTTGCTGACTTTGATTGAAAGCTTGGCTGCTTTGCACAGAATCTTGACCTCAACTCAGATACCTTGAAAATGCACTGGAATGCCAGAAGTGAGTCAGGGTTTCTGTACCACCAGGGGCCAACCTCACAGTCCGGTTCCAAATTGTACTGGACTAATTGTACAGGCCATAATAAAAGAAGAAAGCCTGTTGTAGTAGTAGAGGGTGGGGTCAGTGGTTTGGATGTGTTTTTTAATGTCTACAAACGGTGCTCTGTATAATGTTTATTGATCTGATTTGATCCACTGGGGCAACCTTCATTTTGTTAAATGGATGAATAGATGACTGAAATAGACCTGAAAGCTCCAATCATATTCATAACTCTGATGCCAGGTTGTTTACAGGACCAGTCCATTTTTAAAAGAACAGAATTCATGATGTAGTATTGTGTTTACTCGATGGTATCCACATTTTCCTAGGCCTGCTCTGGAAATTTAATTTACACTTAAAGACCAAAGTTTGAGGCCTCACCCATAGTTCAACTGCACAATTCTGATGTACGTCCCACAACATGGCAAACAGCTGATATTGTAAAAGGTTCTATGACAGAGATAAAGAGGTTGCCATTAAGAAGCTTTGTCCCAACAGAGAGCGAGTGGGTGCAGGTGCTTAACGTGGCCGAGTAAAGATCGCAGATGCAAAGGCACGAGGCTGGATCCCTGCCGTGCTTAGGATAAGTTGATGAGCTTTCAGTGTTGTATTCATGGCTCGGAAAAGGAAACTGAATATTCTGGAGTGGTCTGTGAGATGTGGGTGGGGAAAGGTGAATACGTTTCTGTTGGTCAGCAGTGTGGAGCTTGGCGGATGTGCATGCTAATCTGTGATTTAATTAGTTCTTAAATATTGCAGCTGTGCTCGGCGGCAGCGGGACTGAAACGGGACTGAGCTTACAGGATGCTAAAGGTCTACGATACAAAATAATGTTTGAAATGTTAATTCTGACGTTCTGATAAACATACACTCAAGCACAGCTCTTATCAGCTTCATGGAGCCCAAGGTAAAACAGATCCTGTACTCTCAATATGGAGCAATCCATTTTTGTTCATGGCGGCTGTTTGTTGTCTCTCGGCATTTATCCTAACATGGTGGTGAGCTGAAACAAAATGGGGAGTAACAGAGCACAATTTTGAGGAAGAGAGATTTGGTCTTAAAGTGAAATGGTGTGAAACAACAGCAGCCATTGGTTAGACTGCAGGGAAATTAGTGCAGTGTGTGATAGAAAAAGTGCAGGAAGAAAAGAACGGGGGAACAACAGCTTTGATGTTCCATCAGGTTAAACTGGCTGGCCGACAGAAAGCCAATATCATCTTACTGAAGTAAGGGTGTAAAGAAACAATGAATAAAGAGTGAGATTATCCCTTTGAGGACCAAGGGGCATATTTGTCCCATTCTTTTAAATGGACACCAAATGCTATGGAAACAACCTACGGTGACCAGCTTAAACATCTGAAGCTTGGACTGCGAAGCCGATCTGTACTTTCACAGTTTAATTTAACAAAGTTTGTGGATGCTCAAAAATGATATCCGAGATAAATGTGTTAATGTGGACTGTATTAGTGTAGAGCTCAATAATTCAAAGGGGTGTCCGGAAGACCTTTACTATGTAGTGTACCACCATGTACAGCTCATTACAAAACAGGACTAAACCTGTTCTTCAAGCAAAGACTTCTTGTCTGCTCATTGATATTCCTATTGCTAAAGCTTTCTGTTATTTAGTCCACACTCTGTATGTGGTAAATGCAATTGTGCAGTCCATATAGACATGCTTTATCTGGTTTGTTCATGCTCACATGGTGTAGTAACTTGAGCCGTGTGTGCGGACTGATAAGACGTTGGATTTTATAGCATTGTGTGCTTTAAGAAACATGGACTTTCCAGAGCTGGGCTTTCCATTACCTCTAGAGCCTTGTGCAGCATGTTGTTTAATACACTTTAATACATCTACATTACATCCAAAACATGGGTATCAGTAAGGAGTTTGCTACCCTATCTTTGCTGCTACACCAGCCTTTGTTCTTTTAAAAGGGATTTCTACTAGATTTTGGCACATGGCGGTGAGATCAGCTTCTGACTGCAGACAATGAGCCCTGGCTCACTTTTGGCATTCCAGTGCATTTTCAATGTGTCTGATGGAGTAGAGGGCAAGGTTCTGTGCTAGGCTTTAAGAATAGCAAGGGAGAAAAGTGATTAGCTGGATGGTTGGAAGTGGAAATCGATAAATGCCATGTTGAGTGTCACTGGGGTATCAGTGTATGGGGTTATTCTGCTGTCACTGTTTGTCTATGGAGAATCCATAATAGCAGAGCTCCGTAATTAGAAGTGGTGTCCACAAACCTTTGCCTATATAATTGCTATATCTGATCCGCTTTTTCATGTTTGTTTTGTGTTGTTTTTGGAGCTTTCCTCCCTAATTTGATATGTGCTGTTGAGCGTTGAGAGTTGTGATCGGGTGAGTGCCTTTGCACAGCTTGTGGCTACTGACCACTTCTTCTCTCTAAGTCTTAATCTGCCCAGCAGAACGGACTAAGCTTACCATGTCGGTTTGCAATCTTTGCCAGCTCCTCGATTGACTGGAGAGGTCTCTGGAGGGTGGGAAGATGATTTCCCAACCGACCATCATATCTGACTGGAACCTACCAGTGTACACTGGGCATTGTAGGAAGTAGCAGGGTTGAGTTACTGCTGGGACTCGAGCCTGGCTCTACACAGTAGTGAGCTGAGGACTTGTGTGCCGAATAATATTTTAATGTTACTCTGGATTCATTAAGTAGCTCATAACTATGCTGTAAGGCAGTTCTTCTTAATCTTTTCCTAATCTTAAAGACAGTACTCAAAAGCAGATTTCACAGGCTGCATACATGCATTCATTAAATATCACAGATTTCTGTTATCAACATGCAAGCCACACTTTCACACAATTTTACTCAACACATTTAGGGGTGTAAATGATACGCACTGTTTACAATATGATTCAATCTGATTGAAGATATGGAGTTCAGGATTTTCTCTTCATTTTCTTCCCTTCAGAAGCAGAATTTTTTTTTAATGACTAGAAAGAGAGGTTTGAAATTGTAAATAAAACTGTTGTAGCATCACCAAGACGTAACCAAGTTTTATAACATTTCTGAACAATAGCAATTCAAAATAACGTGTGCTTTCCTGCGTAAATATTTAAACAATAGCCTGCTGCAATTAAAAGAAATTAGTTTTAAATACATTTGAAGCGTGAAGTATTATTGCTGCCTCTGGAGTTGAAAGAAGTTGCAATTGAATTAGATTTAATAATAATAAGCTTTTTTGACATTTCAGCTCGCTTTGCTTTTGTTTATTTATTGTCGCTTTTAGTATCAATGCTTATTTAACAACAGATACAAGATTACATCAACACCCAAAGTTATCTCAAAACTAGGCATACTTGGATTGGAGGAAACTGGAGCACCCGGAGTAAACCCACACGGAGGACATGCAAATTGTCTTGATTTTTTTTCTACATGTTACATCCAGTACCTCTAAAACGATAAATGAACTAAACAGAGGATTTGTGTTCTTTGTTTTTTTTTCAGGACAGTCATAATTTAACCTCATCCAGGCCCAGATCAAGATACAGAGAGTCCCTTCATGGTCGGCGTCCCGCAGCAAGCCAGGGAAGAAACAGGGTATCAGCTGCTGCATGGTGACCAAAGACAAGGCAAGACTGTGCATTGTGAATGCTTGCTATTCAGCCACATCTCCTGTAACCCTACAGAGCCTGACACCAAAGCATAATGCTGCGCTACAGATCAGACTCTGAACCCAAATGGCCTTGATGTTTGGCGTACGAGAAAAGGGTGGAGCCTTGTTTGCTTTTTACTGACATCCAAGGAAACCAGGGCAATACCAAGGTACACACAAACACAGGAAAACAAATACTGATCCCTTGTCGTAGACCTCTTATAAAACTCAGATAGCCTTTGCTTATACAGATATTCTTTATCATAATATGAGAACTGTGTAACCAGAGTATGTTTTTATTTGCAAAGGCTACAGATGATTAACTGAAAATTTGTCTGACTGTGTAACAGAACAACACGCACAAAGCCAGATGTTTACTTGGGAATAGCAGTGTGCCTGATTTACAGCTTGAGGTCATTGCATGTGCACGTCAGTCATTACGGAGATCTTCACTGCCTTTTATTGTGCCCTTAAATGAAAGGGATTAGTCACTGTGACTTTGTCTTGCGCTACACTTCTCTCAGTTTTTTTTTTTTTTTCAAATTTGAGCTGTTATTGCGAGTCGGTCCGGCTTTTTTTGAACAGACAGATGACTTGTTCATTATCAGAATATCCGCTTAAGTGGTGTTTAGTGGATGTTTAGCCACTCGGCTTCACTTCAGCTCCACACTTTCATAGCTATGCCCACTCACAATCCAATCATGTGCTTCCCTAATTGCTGCAAGCTATTTTAAAGCGCTGCGTGATGGTGACAAGAGTCTACAGAGACTTAATTAGTCGTGTCACACATGCTCGCATTAAACTAAACAACCGTTTCAGGCACTCGCAACGAAAAACAATTAAAGTCCACAAACAGGAAGAGTAACCCACTGTGCCTGGTGTTGATCAACACAGCATATTTTTCCCCAATTCTTTCTCGGGTGTAACTGTAGTTTTGTAGTTAATGTGCGCTCGCTGTAGTGTTTTTAGATTTGACAGTAAAGGAGGATATTCATGCAGGAAGTGGAATGCTGACTGTTCCACTATAGCAGCTGACAGGATTTTATTGACAAGCTGTCAGTGGTGCAACCTTTGAGACTCCCTGTGACTTAAAGCGACACGTCATTGACGGATACATTACCGTAGCAATCCTCTAGCCGTTCTCTAACGCTAAGAGAAGAAAATAATGACACAAACTAGTGTACAAGTAGTGATGCATTACGTTGTTCGAAGCAGTAGATCAGACATTACTAAAGTCACAAAGTGTTTTTCTGCTACTGTTATGTAAATATAAAGCGTATGTTCATAAGGAGACTGTGAGAGAGATGCGGCTGAAAGTACGTTATTGACGAGTGATGAAACGACTGAGGAGTTTGTTTTTAAGAAGCCCAAAAGGCCCTGATCAGCAGTATCACGAACAACGTGGAAGATCGGCGAGAAACTCAACACGTAAACGCGATCCAGTTTATATAGATATAGGTTAGAAAGAATATATGAATACGTACTGTTTACAATAGGACAGGCACATATTCAGGCCATATTCAGCTTGTTACAAATAATTAGTGGAAAGTCATACACACTTTCTGTGTTCTGTATTTGGGCTGGGGGGGGCAAGCAACATCTGCAGTAAAAAGTGTAAACCGAACCTGAACGAGAGAGGAATTTATAAATTCACAACAATCTACTGAATCCAGCTATAAAGAGGTGATGGTCTCTTTAACTGCGTCCACTGTACAAATATTTTTATCTTATTCCCACTTGTCCTGTTCAGTGGTGTTTAGAGCTTATTCTCTTATCCTACTCTCCATGCTGGTATTCTACAGCTAACAAAGCTTTTCAGGACTGTTGCAAATCCCCTAGCTCGGAGTCTCCTCCCTCAGACATGTGCAATCAGGCCTGTGTGAGGGCACCATCAGCACTCTAATCTGTGCCATAATGGTGGTGGGATAGTAAACTGCCACTGCATCAGAGTGAAATATGTTTTATAAAATAAATGATATTTGAATATCCAAATAAAATGTGCGTGTTATTATAAGCCACTTTCACACCAAACAGGTTTAGGGACTCGCAGAGCTCCTTACAAGAGCTTTCAAGTTCTCGGATTTGTCCTTGCCTCAGCCACATCCCCAGGCAAATGAACGTTTCAAAAGAACAAGCTTCTAACTCGTGTTCTGTCCAAAACAGGTGCCGGAGCCCCACTCGACATTGGCGCCATTCCAAGCCCTTAATTAAACATGTCGGAGCTAGATGACTTCCCTCCTGGTCCACCTCAAGGCCATCAGCATCCTGATCTGTCCCGCATTCAGCAGGACCTGCTGGAGGAGCAAGTGGAGCTCTGGTGGTTCAGCGAGCCGCGCAAGTCTCTGTTGTGCTACAGCGCCTCTGTGGCGTTGGTGGTGGGCTGTGGCGTGGGTGGAGTGGGCCTGCTGTCTAGCACCACCAGCCGGTGGAGCGAGTGGCGCCTGGGCACGGGAACGGCCTTATGCCTGCTTGCGTTGGCCGTGGTGCTCAAGCAGCTGCTCAGCTCGGCCGTTCAAGACATGAACTGCGTGCGTAGCCGGCGCCGCATCGATGCCCTGAAAAGCGGAGGCGTGTCCGACGTGCTCGTCATGCTCCTCACAGGACTTTCCCTGCTCATCTGCGGAGCCGTGCTGCTGAAAGTAGCCTTGGGTTATCAGATGCCCAAACCCGGCCAGGCTCTCAATGACATGTTCCTATCCGGAGTGGTGCTGCTGGCCGGTGGAGGCTTCACCGTGGTTTCAGTCGCCGTTTACTCGGTCGTGGTTTTCCTCTGGCAGAGGACGAGACCTGAGCAGAGCCTGAGAGACCGAGTGCTGAGAATTTTCACCGTTTCTGGGCAGATGCATGGCCGCAGAGAGACAGCGTCCAGCCTGGCACAGCTCATATGATTGTGCAATCGAATGTTGCTTCCCTCAGAGCACAGGACAGGGAAAGCAAATGCTGCTCGCACCAAAACGCAAGCCCTAGAGGAAACGTGTCTGTACGCGGATCTACAGCTTACATTTTAATTTTCTTCCGAGCCACACTCCAGACGGGGGAAATCAATAATGAAACACAGCCGCCAGACAATATTTTGCACAAATTGATTGATGAATGTATGAAACTACGGAAACGACGGTACAAAACACTGCATATTGTATCCATATATCGTCAGCACATCCGATGACTTGGTTTCACTGTGGTCTTTGATGAGACCTTATTTATGGACCTCTAGGTTTATAGCCTTTGCCTGTGATGCACTGACAAATTCCACTCTGGTGATAAACCAGTGAAAAGGGTGATGACGGGGGTTTAAATAATTTCTTTTTTAGATTAAATGTGCTGCTTTCTTAGACCACCTCCATTTGCCTTCCACCAATGTTAAAGAGCTTCACCTAAACATCACCTCAGCATAAATCCTTTGACCGTGGGGACTGACTGTGTGTCCTTCACACCTTTATTTACGAGGGCAAAGCGGAGCATGCCAAGTGGGGGTCCATCTGGTCCTTGCCTGTCAGAGCTGTTTACAGAGTGATGGAACATCAACCGTGTCACTTTGCATGCCTGTGGTATTATACTGTGACCTCCTAACGATTCCGAGAGCTGTACCGAAGCCAATTCTCAACCAATCCCCACTCAAACAATTGTATTTATATATCTGTGTGTTTTTGTTGTTAAAAAGTTGTTTCGGACCTCGTTTTGAATTGACCAGCCCAAAGAGCTACAAATAATTACACTTATAATAACATTAAAGCTTTGTCTGTTGTAACTGCCTTTAGATCTGGACGTTTAATTTAGCACAAACCAAACGCAAAAGGACTCAGACTCTGCTTGTGTGGATTTGATGCTGATGCAACGTTAAATAAATAACTTAACCAACCAACCAAAATTGTACCAAAGGAAAAAGAGTGAGCAGACAATTCGTTTTTACACAGCGTTTTTCAAAGAGGATGCCCTGTGTCGAAACACCCCATATATAATGTTGTATTAATTAATGGGCATGAAATATAATACGACCCAAACTGTCATTGATGTAAATATTTCTACCGGGACATGATCGATTTAATAACATGCCTTTTTAAATGATTGGTAAATAAACACTGCATTTGAAACAGCGTTCATTTTGATCGGTAATAATTCCTACACAGATCTCAGGTGGTAGTGGTTTAATATTGTAGCCCACTAGCTCATGTTTCCCAGCAGTGCACGTATGGGCATGCAGACACAACCAGCTAAAACATAGCAACAGATCCAGTCTCTTAAACTGGAGAGCTTCTTGGAAGCCTCTGGAACATGCAGATGTACACATTCTCGTATTCATATTGTTTATAATTAATGAATTATATATAATGATTTGGACTTTAAGAGCCAGGAAACCAAAGATTTGGACCTTGACATCCCCGCTAGATGTCAAATTTGAACACAACTTCTTAACCGCCAAATCTTACACCTAACCAGAGCTGGAATATGAACTGGAGTAGCTCAGCACTGTAGCTACAGATTACCTACTGAGCTAGCCTGGATTGTATCCCACCACTGGTGATATAAAGCCTGTTAGTTATAGAGTTGCGAAAAAAGATCGACTGTGAGGTGCCAGCACCCATTCGGGGGTTCCTGGCATAGTCATCTCCCCAGAGACACCCGTAGAGCTTTCTGTGCAGGGGTGCTGGGTCTGTGCCCATGTGACAATGGGAGGCTGGTTGGGGGATCACTCTTTGGTGCTGGAGTGCTGGAACTTTCACCTCTATCCAGCCCTGTCATGGATTGCACTTTGTTTCCTCCTCAGTTATGCACTGGGATTAAAACATGAACGCTCCTCAAAACAATAGAAAAAAAACCCCCAGACCATTCTGTAACTGATCATGATTTTGCTATGGTTAGAAATGTAAGCATGGTTGCACACGTACTAACGCGAATAACGCTTTTCTAGAAATATAGAAAATTCTAATCCATTATTTTTATTAAATAAATTACTTATTTTGTAGAAATGTACAAGGAATGTATATATCAACTGATTTAAATTGAATTCCACGTGGTGTGAGCTGTAGAAATAACTGTTTTGACCACTAGTGTATTACATTAGTACACTTAATACTGATCCACTCCAGGAGTTGTTTTAATACTGTGTGTGAATACTGGAAACTGTTAGATTTTTTTGCATTTACATTTTGGGTCTCAAATAATTTCAGGGCTTTAAATATGTAGCAAGAAACTGCTATAACAATTTTGCATCCCGCTCTCCAGGATGTTTTAATGTCGTTTTTAAAAAATGGCTGGATTTCATTTTAGATTAAACAAAAAACCTTAATCATACACATTGCTCATGAAAATAAGAATGATTGTGTAAGAATAAAAATATTTACTTAATTATAATGTTTGTGAGCAGTATATATTCAGTTCACAATTTAGGTTGACCTACAGCACTCTGCAAAAGTATTAAGCCACCATTTAGATTCAGAAAACTTTATTCATCCCAAAGTGACTTACAAGATATAAATGATTGAATGTTAGAGATATATATATATAAACATATATATCTCCTGTGTTTGTGTGTGTGTGTGTGTGTGTGTGTGTGTGCGCGTGCGCATGTATGGGTAAAAATGTATGGATACAAATAAAGACCCCATGACATATCATATACCATTGTTTTAGCAATTTTACAATGACAATATATAATTCAGAAAATTTGTATGCAGTACTAAATTGAGAAAAATCTATAGACTATAGAGTACTTAGTATGACCACCACTTGAGCATTAGTATCAGGATGCCAATTTGACTCTTTTTCAATATGAAGTAGCTTGATGAACAGTGGTCTTCTTGGAAGGGTAGCGGCCACGAAACCACTTTTCAGAAAGGGGGTCTAGGCGGAAGGCTAAGATCTGCTAAAGCTCACAAAAACTGATATGAGGATCAGTGGAAAAGAGTATTATGGAGTAAAGTTTGACATTTTTAGATCCAATCATTCACAGGATGTATATATGGTCATTATACCATTGCTAAAACAACAAATCTAATGGTGGCTTAAGACTTTTGCACAGTACTGAGTGACAAACTGTTTCTCCCACAACACTTCATGTCCAAATGTGATTCAACTTGCTGTTATTTTTTTTTTACCTGGATTACTGAGCATGCATCAAGACATACAATATGTTGTTTCCCAAGGATCGTAGGCGGCACTGCAGCATCACGCTGTTTTTTCTTTAATCTCAAAGTCACTGGAAGCCCCTTGACAGTTATTTTTTGCGAATCGAGAACACGACTGTCTTTTCAAACTTCAATAAATCCGCACCAGCAAGACTCCTTTTTAATTGAATTACAACACAGTTTATAAAGATAATATCAAAGCTGTGTAAAACGGCTTTGTATTAGGCAACATGACTGTAGCTTCACTGGAGAAATGTAGGAAGTGTACCTCTATTGTGGCCAGGAAAATGAAGTGCTCGTGAAGGCACTGTGAATAAATGCGCTTTAACTGCTTTAAAAACCACACGCCACCACTTTTGGTGTACCGAAAAATGTGCCTTATAAAATATCAAATAAATAAGTAGCTGTTAAATAACCTTGTTGGGCTGTATAGAGCACTCCTGTGCACTCAGTAATTATTAGTGTATTTGTATATGGATTAAACTTACTATCATCACATCACGGCTGAGTCATTGACTTTCCTGGGGTGGCAGAATGGGTAGCATGAGTGGAGTGATGGACATTTATTGGCCTCAACTGGCAAGTCATTGTACTTAAATTGTTATCTGTCAACATACGGACAATGACAATCTCTGTGTGACAGTGCTTAGGCCATGAGCCACTGTCATGCATTGGCCAATAACAGCAGGCCATATGTAAATGAGCCTGTACGCCCTGCTCGTGAAATCTATGGAATGAGTCACACCACTGGTGACCAGTTAAAACCGCAAACAGCTGATGCATTTCCATTATTAAAAAGTTTTTGTTTTTTTTAAAAACCCCGCCATTTCAATCTGAAATAATTTCACCAAACCCTGCTTTGGACCATGTGTGTTTTAATGTTTAAGCTTCCTTGACTGGAACTAGCTTTCAAAACAAAAGGAAAACAAGCATCTGACTCTTCTTTGTACTGTCATCCAGAATTAACTTGCACTGATGGTCCGAGTGACTGCATCTTTTAATACCTCCAACGGAAACTAAACGCTCCACTCCACCTGGGAGCTAACCCAGAACCTTCTCGCTGTGATGCAACAGTGATACCCACTGAGCCACCGTGCTGCCCTAGCAACAAGACATGCGTAAAATAGTATCCACAAACTCAGGCTGAAGTGGTTTTCCCTTTCACATCTCCTAAACTCAGATAAATGTTATGTTTTCCTTTCTTTTTTCAGATTGTGTTCAAGGTTTCATTCGCAAGATGCCTTTTTCCAGAGCAACTTGAGAGAATATAACTGACACAGTCTTACAATCCAAACATTTGTGGGTTAAGGGTCCTGACCAAGGACCAACAGCACCAGCTTAGTTCAGTACCTTAATTACTAGGCCGCCACACTCCCAGGTAAATATTATTTACATATTAGTTATAATTATCTACAGTAAATTAACTCGTTATTTGATTTTCTTTGTCTATTTAAGCATAGTTCTCTCCCTTTACAATCTCAGCAGGTTTCAATTCTTAATCGTTATAATGTTTTTAATTTACAAACAACATATTTTCTTTTGCTTCCAATCTGTACCCTAGTACTTTAAAATTGTCAACTCTGTCTTTAGAACTTTCAGTTCTACTCTGTCCTAGTCTTCTCCATTTGTCTTCTGCTTTTTTCTTAGTCTGAATTCAAAGCGTTTACTGTGTTCTTTCTTTTCTCTTCAGGAGTCATTAGCATACATTGCTTTCTTTTCTAGGTAATCTTGCACTGTCCTTCCTTTCTTGGTCCTCTCAATAAGCTGGTTTTGCTTCCAGTGCTCCCCTCAGCAAGTAGTTATGCCTTCCAATGCTCCCTTGTACCTGAGACCAGTGGTTGGGTGGTTGACAAATGGGTCTAAAAAATGCTACCATGTGACAAATAGGCGGTTTTTCCACACATTTTGGAAGCACAACGCTCTCTTAAATGAATTAAAAAAAAGGGAAAAAACGAGAAAAGTCAAGTCGAATTTATGTATATATATCACTTTTTACGATGGAGCATTGTCTCAAAGCAGCTTTACAATCTTATATTATCTTAAAAGGCCATTCCCAATTTGAGCGAGCCTAGGGTCACAGTGGAAAGGAAAAACTCCCTGAAGGTAAATGGAAGACACCTTGGGAGGACCGAGACACCAAGACAAAGTAACACTGATGAATTATTATCCTAAGATTAGAACACCACTGGCCTCCACTAACAATAATATTGGGTAATGTAACGTTTTCAGCAGTGAAATATCTGTTTTGCTGTTCCAGAGTGGATGCCAAACAATTTTCCATATTCCCCACAGTCTTGCTGCTAGAACAAATTATGCAATACGTCTGTTTGCAATAACGTCCTGCAATATAACCTAGATGACAACGGCAGAGAGGACCTTCTGCATCATTAAGTAAACAGAAACATACAGCACTCTTGTGGTTTTCTTTCTAATATGGTATAACTCAACTCATGCTAGCTGTTTGGTAACTTTAATTTTTCTACAACCTGATTCTATTTGCTTTTCTCGGCTGTGCTTGTACGCATCATATGATACTCAAATATGCTAATGCAAACATGATACACCAGACTACAGGGTAAAATATTGTGTTACACCACAGCCCAGCAGAGTAGAGCTTTATTAATGATTAATCATGCACAAGAGGTTTATTCATCTGCCATGTCCTTCTATTTCACTGATCAGGGTAAAATACATAAGAAAACTGATCTTAATTCGAGTTTCCCAACATTTATTTCTTAAAGTTGTAACGTAGGGTTAGACTACCTAACCCAAACAACCACTTGGACACGCATGACAACTCTCAGATAAGTTCAGGTTGGGTTATTGCTGAGGGTGTGGGTCACACCCCATGTTCTCATTGTATGTGTCGTTCCGAACTCCCAAGCCATGTCGGTCTAAGGGTCTGAGGGGTGCTCTGTCCCCCTCTCATGTTACAAAAGTGGTGTATTTATTCTTAAACCTGATGTTCAATACATACAATTCAGCTTTATACCAGACACGTAACACAAAATGTATAAAAAGTCAATGACAACACCAGGTTAAATCAACATGATGCAACCAATTAAAGCAAAACACCTACTTTTTATTATAAATATACACACACTGATCACTTTATTATGTGCACCTCCTCCTTGTTTATACACTCCTTGTCCATTTTATCAGTGCCACCTACCATACGGAAGCACATTTAGTTCTACAGTGACATTTCCATCATTTAGCAGACGCTCTTATCCAGTGCGTCTTACAATCGAAAGCTGCTGTGGGTTAAGGGCCCTTCTCCAGGACATAACAGTGGCAGCATGGCAGAAGTGGGATTTGAATCTTGGACTGTCTGGTCCATAGTACCTTAACCATTAGGCTGCCACATAGCCTGTAGTTCATCGGTTTCTCTACATGCTTTGTTAGTCCCCTTTACTCTGTTCTTCAATGGTCAGGACCACCACAGGTCGGGTACTATGTGGGTGGTGGATCATTCTCAGCACTGTAGTGACACAGTGGATGTGGTGTGTTAGTGAGTGTTGTGCTGGTATGAGTGAATCAGACACAGCAGTGCTGCTGGAGTTTTGACCACTGAAAGCAGTCCACCAGTCAAAGTCAGACTACTGTTTTTGGCATTACACCTACATTTTGGACCAATATGGAGGACGTGTCTAATAAAGTAATCACAGTGTAAAATCACAGTGCTGATCCAGCCACACCAACAAAACAGCACCACCACTTCGGTGTCGCTGAGAATGATTCACCACCCCAAACAGTACCTGCTCTTTGCTGGTCCTTTGAGGGTCCTGACCATTAGAGAACACAGTAAAGGGGACAAACTAAATATGTAGAGAAACAGATGAACTACAGTCTGTAACTGGAGAAATAAGGTAAGTGAAACTGTTCAAATGGATAATGAGTGCGAGGTGTACCTAATAAAGCGATTAACGAATGTACACACACCCATGCAACGAAGACACCGTCACTCTCTCGACGCAAACGCTTAAGAGGAAGTGCCTGTAATTGGTCCACTGCTGGTTGAAAACAGCAAGGGTCTCTCTCTCTCTGTGGAGAACGATCAAACAGAAGGTCAGGACTCCTGCACAAACAGCCAGTGCGCTGACAAATCTCTTCAGTTTGTCCGTATCTGATAATCTGCCAAGGATAATAATAGTAATAATATTAAAAACTATAACTCAATAAATCAATACATGTTTAAAGGATTCATTGCTACTTTAAAATACACCTCTGTAAATGTGAGATGGCCACTGGCCGTTTCATTACAATTTCTAATGAATAAGTAAAGAGAGAGCAGAAAGATTAGAGTCCCTCCCTCCTCTCTCCCTTTCTCTCTCTCTGGTGATGCTCTCTCTCTCTCTCTCCCCCTTCCCCCCCTCTCTCTCCCTTGGTGTCACTGATGCTAATGGAAAATTGAAACTCTGCACCCAGTTTAACTGGAATGAAGGTGTGTAATAGAGAAAGTGAGAGCGGTGCAAATGCACACCGTTTTCAGGAATGGCTAAAAGGGGTAGCATTGTGTGTGTGTTTGTACACTGCTCACAAAAATGAGGGGATATTTCACAAGGAAATATAGCAGTCTGTATATGACGCTGAGGAGACGGAATATCTATATGATTAGAAAATGTCTGACTGCTTTTGTTTAAATTTCAGGTGTAGATGAAGTGTTAACTAGCTACAGTAAGCATTATGTCAGTGGAAGTTCCCCAAAGTGTCAGCGAGCTAAACGTGTCCCTGTGTGTGTGTGTGTGTGTGTGTGTGTATTTGGAGTTAGAAACAGCAAAAACAATGAGAGGACATTTTCCCACTTTGGTGACATCTCAGGACGTCACTCCAGATCTTGACTTTTCAAAAACAGATTTAATCCACAGATTACATTTTTATTCCAAAAACTAAGAGTCTAGATTCCCTTTTGATTACTGAGGTTAAAATTAGGATTAGAGATCGGGTTATGTGTGTAAATATGTGTAATTAGCTACATTTATCACGATGTCTATAACTGGTGTGTGTGTGTGTGTGTGTGTGTGTGTGTGTGTGTGTGTGTGTGTGTGTTTAAGAGAGATTTACCTCCACTCTGTGTAATATATCGTACCCAAGGTAATGCCTGATAGCCACTCTTCTCAATTATCTTAAGGTAACGGACCTGAACACATAAAACAGTCATAATCACTTACACAGATTTATAGTCATATATATTAATACCAAAATACAAAGGCAAGGACCAGCTGATTTTACATTGGACCCCAGTGACCCAAGAGAGCTGATTCAATTGTAAATGGATGGAGAGGTTCTGCCAAATACTGATATGATTTACACGTCACTAATCTTTGAATTATATGCTTTTTTTTTTAGCATTTTCATGATTTGTTTTACATGTGAACTGTGAATCCACTGTCATGTTCAAGAAAACAGTTTCAATTGGTATCAGGTATATTCCACACCATTACGCTACTAAAACCTCCAGCCTGAACTGCTGATACAAGGCAGGACGTATCGATGCTTTTATGTTGTTTACGCCGAATTCTGATTCTACCATATGCATGTCGTGGCAGAAATTAAGACTGATCAGATCACGTAATGTTTTTCCAAACTTTTATTGTCAGTCTGGTCATTCTCCTCTGACCTCTGGCATCAACAAGGAGTTTTCACTCAGAGACCTGCCCTCGCTGGATATTTTCTCTTTTTCTGACCATTTGTTTTGTAAACTCTAGAGATGGCACTGCCTGAAAATCTCAGTAGATCAGCAGTTTTTGAAATACTCAGATCAGTCCGTCTAGCACCAACACCATGCCACAATCAAAGTCACTTCCATCATGTTTCTTCCCCAGTCTGATCCTCAGTTTAAACTTCAGAAGGTCATCTGGACCATGTCCACATACATAAATGCATTGGTCTGCTGCCATGTGATTGACTGATTAGATATTTGCTTTACAAGCTGTTGAACTGGTGTCCCTAATAAAGTGGCCATTACGTTTATATACCGGTAGTTGAATATAAGTAAAGGCTGCCTTAGCACATGCTAAAAGCAAGCCAGGAGAACATTATTAGTGAACCACTTGGGATGTATGGAGACAGTCAGTCTGTTATCTACAATGGTAGATAACTTTATTGTTTTTAAAACCAGTAATAGTTTAAAACAGTAGATATTTGAAATGGAAGTGTAATGGTTCCAGTAGGGTTATGATATTTATATTCTTGTATGCTGCTGTACATTGATCCCAAACCCAGTCCTGTAATGGACTTGTGTCTGCTCCCTGTGTTTTCCGAGGATATGGTTCAGACCCCCCCCACTTCTCCAAAACACACACACACACACACACACACACACACACACACACACACACACA
>JAUZST010091654.1:0-19406 GCA_034779995.1 Parotocinclus haroldoi
ATATATAATTATTTTTTTATTTTTTTTATTTTTTTTTATTCATTTATGTTTAATATTCATTTATTTATACATTTTAGTTTCTATATTCATTTGACGTTTTGTCCTCCATAGTTATTTTCCCTCATTGCTAACAAGACTGTGTGTGTGTGTGTGTGTGTGTGTGTGTGTGTGTGTGTGTGTGTGTGTGTGTGTGTACTAAACTAATGTTGTTATTGATACTTTCTATTATGATCTCCAGAGACGAGAGCTCTGTAATAACGCTGGTTATTACATTAAAAAAGTGAACCGGTATCTTCAGTTTCTGGGTGTCGGCCCCGAACAAACGACGGATCAAACGTTGCGTGTCTTTGCAGGCATGCAGTGAGTTCACGACCCATGTGATGAACCTCCTTCGGGAGCAGTCGCGCACACGGCCGGTGTCCCCGCGCGAGATCGAGCGCATGGTGGCCATCATCCACCGCAAGTTCAGCTCCATCCAGACGCAGCTCAAGCAGAGCACGTGCGAGGCCGTCATGATCCTGCGCTCCCGCTTCCTGGATGCCAGGTGCGTGTCCGCCCGCGCCGTTGCCCGTGTAAATATTTGCGTTCTCTCTGGTGCTCGTTGGCTGACTGGCTGATGATTAGAACGCTTGGCGTTGGAGCGTACTGCAGTTTCCTTGTTCATTTTGGTTGCTGCAGACGAAAGCGCCGCAACTTCAGCAAGCAGGCCACGGAGGTCCTGAACGAATACTTCTACTCCCACTTGTCCAACCCATACCCCAGCGAGGAAGCCAAAGAGGAGCTCGCCAAACAGTGCAGCATCACCGTCTCGCAGGTAAGGGTCTGATATAGGAATTTCGGGAACCTCCCTGTGCCACGTTCTCCTAGACGAGCCAGTGCAAATGAAAACAAACATCTGCTTTTGTTTACGTTTTTACTGAGTACTCTGGTCAAATCGTTTACGATTCAAACAAACTTGGAGTTGCGTAGAGAAAATTAGATAAGGAGAAGGCCACAATGACTGGTCTTTTCGATCACAACCAGTTTATGAACGGCATGTAGATCAGACCCTGTGTGCTGCCCATTTCCAATGCCACAAACGTGCCTGGATGGCAGACACCATAAAACCCCACAGCAGTGCCGTTACGAGCTCAGCGTTCCTCAGACCTCTGCAACGAGAGACAATAGAACGCAATCACCAACAACTTTGGTAATGCTGCGTCAAACAATGTGGTTTGGACCGAGCTGTAGAAAAACCCAGGCCCGGGGCTTCACATGGTAACACAACAAAGCAAAACAAACCTCGCTTTGTTGTGGTCACCAGGGTTTTAGCGCTGCCTGTGTTTGGAGCCTGAGTGCTGTTTGGGTTGGAGGTTTTCCAATGCACCATCAAACCCTGTCGTTTCTCCTGATCATTTAGCTTAATTGGCCGGACTGGATAATGTGATGCATCGTTTGGTTTGTCGGAGCAAATCTATTGTCTGATAATCATTTCGGGCATGACCATGTGCTCGCAGTTGAAGTCCGTTTTGCGTTGTAACCAAATATCCTTACGCCGTTTGCGCACATGGATCACATTTTAGGATCTGGTTTGGCAGTTTCACAATGCTTGCGAATTTTATTCCTGGGTTGCCAGATCCCACAAGCGAAACAAGCAAACATGGGTATGGAAAAATCCCATAAGAGGTCCTGGCAACCATTCTAATGGGATTTCTAAACGTGATCTCCTAAACGACCGCTTTGAATGAAAATGCAGAAATCGCCATTTACAGATCTTTTTTTTTTGTTTTTGTTTTTTTCCCCCCCCCCGGATCTGTGCTCCAAACAGGTGTCCAACTGGTTTGGCAACAAGAGGATCCGCTACAAGAAGAACATCGGGAAGTTCCAGGAGGAGGCCAACCTTTACGCTATGAAAACGGCCATGGGGGCAACGCAGAGGGACGGATCACCCCAGACTCCCAATTCCACCGGTTAGTCTGGGAAAACGAACCGTGTCTGGTTTCAGTTTTTGCAGCTCCAGACTGTTATGGTCGTAGCAGGAAAATTGCACTTGTTTTCACAAGAACCTTTTTTGTCCCTCATACATACACACGCGCACGCACACCCACTCAATCCTCTCACAGGCTCAGGGTCCTTCTCGCTCTCAGGGTCGGCCGATCTCTTCCTGGGAGTTCCGCCGGTGAATGGAGAGCAGCCTGGTTACCACATGGGGGCTCAGGTTAGAATCTCTCACCTTTCTCCTCCTCTCTAAGTGCACTGTGGACTCGGGTGCATGGATGCTGCATGGTTACTCACCGATTCAAATAGTGTATAACTGTGTGTGTGTGTGTGTGTGTGTGTGTGCGCGCACACGCACCTAAACTGCCTTATCCTCTCTCTCTGGTAGGACTCGCGTTATTCGGACAGACTCTATAGTCCCAGAGAGAGCCGGGTGAGGAGATGCACGCATGCTGGCGTACAAATCGGGTTTCTGAGGGACTGCTGGAACGATAAATGCTGTCAACTTCATAAGAGATGTGCTGATTTTAGAAGTAAAGTGGCGCTTTTACAAAATAAAACGGCAAAACGAGCAGCGACGTGAAACTTAGAACGAAGACAGAGCTTGGGGGAGACAAATGTGCAAACGATTGGGTTCGAGTAACGGAGAAAGGGACGGGTAAGAGGCGCAGGGCTGAATTTCGGTTTGTGGGAGTGTGAGAAAGTTTGAATCGCTGATCGTGTGAGGTCTTGATATTAATGCTTTTTCAAAAGGAATCTTTCCTGCAGTCCTTCAGAACAAACCTGTGTAGTCTGTGTTCACTGATTCATTTGCTGAACGAGGGGTGGATGGGTGGGGGTGTGTGTGTGTGGGTGGGGGGGGGGGTGCTTGGGTTTGGACTACAGCAGTGGATGATGAATTTGTTTTTAAAAAAAAGCTGAGTTCGGCTCATGGCTCTGTATCTTTCTGACAGACAACTTGCCTAAAGAATGAAATGATGATCCAAAACAAAGGAAGTGTTTGCAATTGAAATGTCAGTCAGTCAGTGTTAGAGATCAGATCAGGTTACAGCCTGGCACCGTAAATCTGACATGGGCAGTACTTTAATGCTTAAAGTTCCGCTTAACGGCAAACAAAAAGCTCCGACCTGGGCTGGTTTGTTCTCTTTTTCATGATCATTCGGACAAGCGGGTTGATCTGTAACTACACATGGGCTGCAATATGTCACCAAAGAACATAAAAATGCCTGAAAACAGATGGAAGAGGTGCCCCCTGCTCTTCTCCGGTTGGCTGAGGATGCCAGATATCTGAAACTCACTCGTTCAAAACATTTTCCATTCGCGGCATTTAGCAGACGCCCTTATCCAGAGCGACAATTCATTCAGTCTTACAGTCCAAGCAATTGTGCTTTAAGGGTCTTCCTCAGGGACCCAACTATGGCAGCTTGGCAGAGGTGGGATTTGAACCTTCGACCATAATCCAGTACCTTAACCACTAGGCCACCACAGTCGTAAAAAAACTACAGTTTACCCACTTGAAGAAATCTTAATATATTAATTATTCATTATAATTACTGTTCTGTTGTATAGTTGTTTATAGTTTTAGGTTTCATTTATTCTCTTTTATTATACTCTTCAGATATTATATTTCCTCTAAACATGTTCTTTCTCTTATTTTTTTTTAGCTTTAGTTAATTTGAACTTTTCTTTAGTTTAGTTCTCACATGTAACCGGTCGGCCTTCTTTTTGAGGTTTGGTCCTAATAAGGCATCTTCCTTATAACGATTAGGGATTTTTCCAGGTTTGCTCCAAGCACAAAGCTTTAATGTCATAGTCCTGCAGCACATGCTTTTGAATTGCACTCAGAATAATAATAATAATAATAGAAGAAGAAGAAGAAGAAAAAAACAGTTTTACCTTTCATGTGAATTGAAAGTGATTTCTAAAGCTTTTTTTTTTTTTTATTTTTTTTTTTTTAAGAGGAGTGCAGAGACTGAGCTAAATCATTTAGGGTTTTAAAGACCATGGACCCAAAGGGGGAACATGATGGTGTTTTTGAAACTGCGTTCTGTTTTGGATCAGATTACGGTAGAACGGAAAATATTACTGAGACTTTGCTGAAATGGTGGTTTGTGCTTTATATTTTTGTGTGTGTGTGTGTGTGTGTGTGTGTGTGTGTGTGTGTGTGTGTAGACCAATGGAAACTGGCAAGATCAAAACACGCCTCCCTCTCCGCCTGGAAGCGAGCACTCCGACAACTCCGACGACTGATGGGCGCTGCGTCCCACAGAGCAGAGGACGGGACGCCTCCGTGCAGTGATTTTTACTTTCAATTTTACGCATCATGTCCGGGGAGTGTGTGCACGGGAGGACGAGTGGTTTTAGTTGGGCTAAAATATTCAGCCGTTCGCTTTTTCTTTCGGTTTTCTCTCCCTCACGTTTTTGACACTAATTCCACTAGTTACAGCGATATTTGGGTTCTGAGGCCGCGGGACGCTTTTTCATCTTCATTTAAGACGCTTTTTGGTTCTAACGCTAGTGCTGTCGTTACTGTTCTCACTGCTGTTCTAACCTGTATCGTTTCTTTCAGGTTCGCATAAGAGATGAATTGGCATGGCTAAAGAGGGGCAATAGATAATAATCCAAAGATTGTTTTTGTGTGTGTACTTCTTCTTTTTTTTTTTTTTTTTCCTTTTTTTTTTTTTTTTAAATCTGTGTGTACCTTGTTTAGCTGAATGGGGTGTGTTTGCTTTTCGTCTTTATTTCTAGTTTGAATGCGTATATAAACAGTGCTGTCTCTCTCTGTACAGTGAAACACCTGTATTCTCTACCTCTTTTACAATAAAGACTGTCTGTCTGTGTACACATTCAGCTCGGCTCACAAAGCTCCTCATCGCTCATACCAAAAACCATTCCTGCTGACTCTGGGCAGGGACACGGCGGGTACGTGCCATACTCGGTTTCAGTGAAAGTGTATGGCACGACTGGGTCTCAGAATCGGGGCTTGGGATGCCATCTGGAAATCGTCGCAGCTTTGTGCGTCTCTTAGCCATTATTAACAGGACGGCAGAAACGTCTAGGTGGCGCAGCGGTCGGATATGCTATCACACCTTCCATTAAGACTGGCATGTCAAGCACCCACGATTCTCTGACAACAACCCATTTGGGGATCGGCGAAGAAGCTCCCATGACCTCGATCAGGCAGGAAAAATGGTTTAGGATTAAATTTATCTCTTATTTCTCTCTTGGGGTTTGAAGGGTTCAGCCTCATTTTATTTGACTCTAAAAATCGTTGTTTTTCCAAGAACTACCTCTCAAAGGAAGCAGAAGCTCCTCAGTTCACAAGGGAATGTATATCATGTGAGTCACTGAGATTTCGGCATTAATTTGAACTAAAATGTGACGAGTTCTGCCTAAACGAATAACACGGGTTATATTTCAAGCTTTTACTTAAACGCATGAATGAATCCGTGACAGGCTGAACGAGGTACGGTTGGGGTTGAAGTTTCAAATCTGAATTGTTTTCCCAGTTTTTCTGCTGAGCGGCAGAACGTGTTGTAGGCAAATGGCCGTGGAGTCACCCACGCGCCATAGTTTAGATTCTACCGAAAAAGGCAAGAGATGCTAAGATAAAGAAACAGTAGAAGCTATGAAAGCTGCAAAAGCATCATAAACGGGTTCCACAACTTCCAGGAATTCAGTTTCTACTCTCTCTGGGAGTAAACGTCCTGCACAGATTGCATTTCTGGAAATCTCACGACTGCAAAAGTCCACCATGACATGGTGGAGGGGCATCATGGTGTCCTGCTTGATGCCTTTCAGTCGTTGAGGGGACAACCGGTGAAAAACATCATACAGAATCTAGGAGAAGGTCAGCGTTGCGCTCCCTCAGCTGGATGCAGCCGAAAGTATTGATCTGTTGTGTATTCGTTCTGGTTAGCTGTTGAAGTCCACATTTGGACCTGGTCTACATTGCAGTCTGGATCGATTTGGGCTCGTTTTTGGCTGACTCGCTATTAATGTTCATGTTTTCTTGCTCAACGTCAGCGCTTGTCCCTGTCCCAATGCTTTTGCCATCTGATTGGCTGGAGCTTGCCTTCGGGCTTGGTACGACCACTATCTCGACGTGCTCGTTGAGTAGTTTCTCTGGAGGCTCATGTTGGTTACTGCTGTAGCGGCGCTGCAGAGCGGGCTGGGTGCACGAGAAGGAGCGCTGCCGAGGGGCTGGCTGTGGGGACAGGAAATGAGGTGTCGTTGCTCGAAGGGCTCCCTTCGCCGCTTCCTTCTCTTCATCCTCGGCTTCTGAGGTCACTTCCTGAAGCGTGCTGATCGGCCGGGATGGGCGACCCAGGATCCTGGGACTGACCAGGGCGGTCGTGGATTGGTTCGGCATCGGTCGCCAGTTTTGGGGAGAAGGCGTTTGCCAGTCGCTGCGCAAAACGCAATTACAGTCAGGTATCGTTTCGACAGTCGTGATGGATTAAGACAAGCTTCCATTTACGAATAGTTGCCTTACCTCGGCTGTGGGGAAGCCATTTCTCGAGGCCCGACGACTCCAGAAAATGAAGCACTCCTCCCTGGAAGACCGGGGGGCGACGCCACCCATGGGGAATACAGGTAACCCCGGTCATCCCACAGCACCTCGGTTGTGGGGGCTACAGGGAAAGGGCTCCTTTGCACTCTGTGATCGAGTAAGAGCTCAAGCAAGTGATGATGCACTCCGTCCTGGGCCACATCTATTGGCCGTCGCCCTCTGCGGTCTGTCAGCTCCTGATTGGCACCGTTTAGAAGAAGCAACCTGGCCGTCTCGTAGCAGCCATGAAGGGCAGACAGGAAAAGCGGCGTCTCACCCTGGGAATGGAACAATATCTGGACTGCAACCAAAACTTCTTAGTTTTTGCAAGAGATATCTGCGTGGGACATACCTTATGATCCTGCATATCCACAGCAGCACCGTAGCGTATCAGGGTCCGTGCCAACGACAGGTGGTTTACTGAGCATGCCCAGTGCAGGGCGGATCTCCCTGGTAGAGAGAGTGGATTTAAAAAGAGAGAAGTAGTGGACAGGTCAAGAAGCCAGAGAAGAAAGAAGCTGTAGAGCGTTCAGAGAGAGCAGGAGTGTACGCAAATGTGGGCGAGCCAAAGAGGAAGCAGTGGTTAATATAGAACAGTCACAATAAATAAAATGCCACAGCACATTAATTCTGTTCAGAATCATTATCGGAAATCAGGGGTTCTGGGGGTTCAAAGAAGGGGGAGTTTAGGCGAAGCAGAGAAGCGAGAACCATGAGGCAGCAAGGAAGAGCAAATGAACAGATGAAAGGAAGAAAAGAGGAAGTGGGGAGAGTAGAGAAACGATACGTTACTCCCCGTCTGACAACGAGCAACGTCCATAAGAGCCCCAAAATCCCAAATCAGGAATCAGAGCAAGTGATTCATTTAAGATTTAAGATCAAGGTCACCATGGGTCCCAAGGTAATCCTGGATTCAGAGGGAATGACTAGTCCAGCTTGAGGCAGCAGTGCCTTTGTTTTGCTTCCTGACTTGACCTTTGAGAGCTGAACACAGCTTGTGTTAATAATTGGTTACTACGGTGATTAAGGATAGGTATGTACCGGTGTGGTCGGTGTTGTTGACGGGGACACCAGCTCTGAGCAGCTCCAACACGACACGATCAAGGCCACTCCTCACAGCTCGGATCAGAACCACTGAACCATCAGGCCCACACCACTGCACCGGAGCCGACTGGGATGAGACCGGGAACAGGAATGAGGGAAAATCTAGCAAACCTTACAAATAATGACCAAAAACCAGAGACCAGAAGACCAAAGGCCAGAGGTTGGAAGCATTTTCAGGTCACGCAATAGCCGAACTTTTCTTTCCATCCATCCATCATGATCCTAACAAACACTCACATTGCTTGGTGTTCTGTGATGCGTGGGAATGGGGTTCCTGTCCCACCTTCTCGGAGGTGCTGATTGCACACAAAAAGGCAAAAGTTATAACAAAGAAATCAGAATCTCCACTCACAAGTAACCCTACTGTCTCGACCGGTCTCACGTACTAGGCACGGCCAGTTGCTGGTGGTTGAAGCTGAAGTGTTTCTGGGCTGGAGATCTGTGGTCGCAGATGGTCTTGCTGATGTCCTCCATGGAGCTCTGGGTCATGTCCGTGTCACTGCCGATATCCAAGGTCTTCCTAAGAGGCCTGTCCAAAAAATATAAGAGCTGTTTCCTTCTATGGCGTAACCATTGTTCTGGGGGATCAAAGGCTGTCTGTTGGTGAATCCTGTTAAACAGGCAACTTTTCTTACTTTAAGGTTTGGAACAGGAAGGACAGCACAAAGACTACTTATGCTTGAAGAGCGGAAATAGTTCCTCTTCCCCTCTGGCCGTAATTCCTCTTTAGATTTTTAAGGGTAAACATATGATAAATAAATGATGTTCCTTATTTTAGATAACGTGTATCTGGATTGCTACTTGACCGAAAATGGGTTCCAATTGGTAAGAATTTGGTTCCTCACCTCATGCGGATGGCATCCTCTCCTAACGGCTCTCTACGCTTTTTCCCCTGCTCCTTTCCTTTCTTTTTCTTCCTCTTTTTCTCGTTCTTTTGCTTGTTCTCCCTCTCTGTCTTTCCTCTCAGCTCTTTTCGCTCGGAGGTGCGATGCATCCAGGCTTTGCCTTCATCATTCCCAGTTGCGGTTGACCTGTGATGGACTCTTTCCTCTCCTTCTCTCCTGTGCCGCCTTCTCCTGATCCACACCAACACTACCAGAACCACCAGGGTCAGCGTGATGCCGACGCCTACCGCGATACCAACCACGGGCCACAGCCATGCAGGAGACCCTGTGTTAATCAGTTTAAGAATGAGCAGTTTGGGGCTGGACGTATTTAAAGTGCACCTGAACCAATATTTTACAAAATAGGAATACCTTCAGGTTCTTCTGTCGTGGATTCAGTCACTGTAAGCTCTCTGCTGATGCCCCGGATTCGGATGAGGGCCTGTATCTCGGACCTGACGTGGGCTGGAGTGTGGTTCAGCTCCAGCAAAGCGTTTAGGAAATCTGCCACCTCCGATGCGTATGGAAAACAGGAGAACGGAAGCTTTGAGCACGGCCTGTTGTCCACTTGGAGGAACAGCACGGACCTGAAAGAGCATTTGGATCAGAGCAGAAGATGTTGTATTCAAAATCCAAGCACTGTTAACACCTGGCAGAATTAAAGCCCCATGCCAGAGCAATTTGTAGCTATAGTAATCCTATGTGCATTAAGTGCATCTAAACACCCCGTTACCCGTTACTCTTGTAGTTCGGCGCTTGCCGGTGCAGATCGACCAGCTTCTGTGCGTCAAGAGAGTTCAGATTTAAGCCGGGCTGAAATGGCACCACTCCTCTCAGCTTGACTCTCCTCTGGATCAGGATGCTCAGAGCCCACAGTAAGGAACTGTTCTGGAATGGAGAGTTTTGGAAGGGAATGACAGTCTGCACGATCAGAGCTCCCTTGGCCCAGTTGGGATGCTGGTCTCTAGAACAGTCTGAGCCATCCCACCCACAGGGGGCGTTGTTGCAGCCCTGCTCGCAATGTGAATTGTCATAGTGGTCGCGACAGTATTGAATATAACCCGTGCTGAAAGACAAGAGAGACCACATGATTGTTGCTGATCATCTTGATCAATGGCAGTGATCAAATCATGACACTGTTTACTGTTTACTGTTTACAGTATGTTCTATAAGTGAAGAGTAAATTAGAGTGTCGGATTATTACTTGCATGTTTCTTTGGTAATCAGACAGTCAAATCCGTCTCTCAGACACTGAGACCCAGAGCACTCGTTATCACACACACCGTTCCCAAACTTACTCCTGCACTGTTTATCTGCTGGGCAACTGCTCCATGGATCATCAGGAGAAGCTGCTGATTCAGAGAGGGCAAACCGAAAAATACTACATTATTATTACTGCTCGTAATACTGCATTAATGCTACTGCTCATAATATTACATTAATGCTACTGCTCATAATACTGAATTAATTATACTGCTCGTAATACAGCATTAATACTACTGCTCATAGTACTGCTGATAATACAACATTAATACTACTGCTCATAATACTGCTGATAACACCACATTAATACTAATGCTGATAATACTGAATTAATACTATGGCTCTTAATACAGCAATAATATTACTGCTCGTAATACTGAATCAATACTACTGCTCATAATAATATAGCAATACTACTGCTCATAATACAGCATTATTACTACTGCTCATAATACTGCTGATAACACCCCATTAATACTACGGCTCTTAATACAGCATTGATATTACTGCTCGTAATACTGAATGAATACTACTGTTAATAATACAGCAATAATACTACTGTTTCTAATACTGCATTAATGCTACTTCTCATAATACTGAATTAATACTACTGTTCATAGTACTACATTAATGCTACTGCTCATAATACTGCTGATAATACTGCATTAATACTACTGCTCGCAATACAGCATTAATAATACTAAATTAATACTACTCATCATAATACTGCATTAATACTACTGTTTGGAATATTGCATTAATACTATTGCTCATAATACTGCATAATACTACTGCTGATAATACTACATTAATATTACTGCTGTTAATAATGTATTAATACTACTACTGTATTAACTTTTTAATACAACTGTGGCTATAGTAACTTTAATACTTATACTTCTATCCAATATTTTCTGCTATTATTACTATTACTATACTGTATGTTGTTATTTATATTGCTATATTTAAGCATTTTTAAATGATGATATTAATACTACTGATACTTGTACCCATCTGTTGTTACTATTACTATGGTTCCAGTAAAAAAAATAGCACTCCTTGGTAGTAATGTTACTACTGCTGAATAAATAATAATGCTCTGTAACTGCAGATGTGATTGAAATAAATGAGGGAATTAAGAATGGAATCTGTAGCCATGGGGCCGAATGGGGAGAGTCCTTGGCCTGATTCGGAGGGGAAACAGGAAACTTGCCTGGTCTCGAACACAAACAGGAAAGGTGAAGTTAGAGAGGTGAACAGCAACAGGAAACAGGGTGGAATGGGAGTGGATTTCGGGTTGAAGGGCAGGAGCGCAGTGGCGGTGATGAATGTAATAACGGAACAAAAGGATGACAGGTGTGGAGGACAATGAGGGGACAAACCCACTGCAGACACACAGGGACTGGAAAAGCCTAAATCTAACAGTAGAGTAATAATGGCTACACATTAAGAGTATTTACAATGAAAAACAGTGCAGTAGGGGTGATAATAGGAGTTACAATTATTACATCCATCATCTCATTAATGAAGAGCATTACAGAGTAATACATGTTATATAAAAAAGATCTGTTATAGAAACCATGAATCTGTTCTGAACCATGAATTCATCCAAACTTCTCTTTATCCTTTCAGCCATTGCTTAATTAATTCATCTGTTCATTCATCCATTTATTACCAGATGATTTCTCCATCCCTACATCCACCTGTTCTGTTCACGCATCACGCTCACGCATCCATTATTGTACTTCATTTATCCATTGGTCTACATCCATCTGCTCATTCCTCCATCCATGCATCTTCTCTGTCTCTTGTACGTCTGATCAACCATCCATTTATCCAACCTTTTCCCACATTTCTGCTAGTTCATACATCATGTTTCATCCATTCTCTTGTCTTCTTAGTCTGTTTACCTCTTCATTCTGTTTCTCATTTGTCCATTCTTTTATCCATTCAACCATCTATTACTTTATACATCCACCTGTTCATCCATCCAGTCCTATACCTTTTACCATCCATCATTCTTCCATTCATATTTATTCATCAATCCATCTCTTTACTCATCTCAAGGTGTTTCCTAAATAACGGGATGTTGATTTGAACTTACCTTGACATAAACTGTTGAGGGACCAAAACACCAAGACTGGGGCCAGCAGGAGGAACATAATAACACTGGTCAGCTCTTCTCCTGCTGCCTATATCACCAACGGCTCCAAAGACGAATGTGTGGATCCTCTTGAGTGGTGGATCTTCTCAAGTGTGTGTCTCTTGTTAAGCATGAGGGTCTTCCAGTGTGTGTACTCGTCCTCGTGTCCCCAGGTCTCCTCTCTTAGGCCTGATGCAAAAATATCCAGAGCCGTGTGAAGGTTCAAGTCTACGCCCCTTGATTTTCTTTTTCAGAGCCAGCGCGGATATCTGGATGACTTCCTGCCACTGTGTGGAGAAGAATAGCAGTGTGTGTGTGTGTGTGTGTGTGTGTGTGTGCTAATTTCAGTGTGATTACATTTCTGCAAAAGCTGTGCATTGTGACATTATAACGTTTCTTGAATTGTGTTTCAGGAAGCCTAAAATGTCAGATAAGCACATGTATGCGACTGAACTCGCAGTGGCAGCAGCTGATACAAGGACAAGTTTGTGAACCTTTTGAGTGAACCCAGCGACCGCTGTGCGGCTTATAATGCTAATGCACAAGCTGTTGTATTTTGTGTCGTTTATTCAACGAAGTCTCGACTGCAAAAGGTATCTCTTTCCAGGTCATACCACATCATCTTAAATGCTCTGGAACCTGGTTTTACTTTTTCAAAGCACACATTTTCTTATTTTCATTTGAATCATATTTTAATGATATCGTCAAATTGATCGTTCCTGCAAGACTTGCAGCAATACTACTACCACCTCCATCCACCAGATGGAGCCAAATAGTCGTTTGAATTGCATTACACTTGCGCGTGACGTGTCAAAGTGTGACTGACATAAATAACACAAACGAACGTAACCCATTAATTTTTATTTAAAATGTATTTTTTTTTATTTAATCATTTTTTAAAAATTGTTATTATTAAAAAACGTAACCACATTGGGTAAACGATTTAGTCTGGAAGCATAGCAGTTGCTGTTTTAAAGGACGGTACATGTTTTGGCCACTAGAGGGCGCCAAGTGTTTGGCTGCACCTTATCGCCTTATCGAGGACGTGCGGCGTTTTTGTGTCAAACCATTTTCCTCATAACGTCGGGTTTTAACGTTATTCTTTTTGTTTTATTTTACAGGGAAGCTCTGATGGACACAATTTATTTCTGTAAGTCTTTACGGGATCGTTTTATATGCGCTTTTTTTCGTTTCGTACCCGGGTTTTCCCCGGTCAAGTGAAACTTTCGGTTTCATTTAGCAGTCGTTTTGGGGCTCCGTCCTAAACGGATCGAGTTTCTGTAAAAAAGTGCACTTCTTCTAACATGTCTTTTATGGTTAGGTAGTGAAGGCCTGTAGGGCGTAGGGGTTTATTTGGAACACAGTTCTATATTTTTGAGAGGTCTTGTTTTTTAGTTCTCAGTACGTTGTGTGAAAGCTGTTCGTGTAGCAGCATGATCATCAATTCACTCATCATCAAATAACTCAGTTATTTCAATTTCCAAGACTCACAAGAAGTTTTTAATTCTATATAAAGCATTGATTTTATTCCCGATTATCAGAAGGATTATTGATAGGAGTTTGTTATAAGTATAACGTTTGGATTGTATAGGAATCTCTATCAGGGTAAGTATGATTGATTTTATGTTTTATGATCAGATTTCAAATTGCATTTATGCTTCATATCTCATGTAGTTATTGGTTATATGGACATTTTTCATATTTCAAATATCCGAAACGTTGCACGTTAGTAAGGAAGAGTGAAAGCGAAAGCTTCTTTATTTGACATTAAGTTGATAAAGTCATTAACAGATCTAATTTGATTACAGAGTTCTGCTTTTTATGCTCTGGTTTAATTTTAGCATTTTAAAACGTCACAGGCCAGGATGATCAAATTACGAACAGAAAATACGAACTTTCGTATATCGGACAGGATTTCTTATTCAGAGCCTATCAAACGTTTCTACATTTAAAAACATGACCTCATTTTTTAAAAATCCACTCCGAAATATTAGCCTATATATGCCGCGTACCTCCTTACCAGCATATACTCGATACAACCCGGTACACACATCAGTATCGAGTGCATACTGCTTCGAACGAGCATGGTGCAGTGACAAGGTCGGTACATTTTCCCCAAGCACCACAGGCGTAATGATGTTTGACTTTGTTCATGTTTTATCTTTAAAGGCCGATTATACAGTTCTAATGGATTCCACTTTCCTTTTTTGTTATTTATAAATCCCTGCGAAATTCCTCTTTCTGCAGCTTGATTTAAAATGAAGGTTAGGATGGCGCCGTGTCTGTTTCCGTTCCTCCTCCTGTGTGTGGACGTGTGTGTGGTGCTGATGTTTGGGGCGGCTCGCCTCTCGCCCCTGCTCGCCCCTCACTCGTTGCTCACCCTGTGGACCGGGGGTTTTCTGAGGACCGCCGTCGTTCTCCTGGTCGCGTTTGTGTGCCCGTTGAACCCGGGCTGGACGAGGAGGTCGGACTGCGTGCAGGCCGTCGCCGTGCATGGTTTATTTTACCCGGCCTACACGACCCTGCTGTGGGCGTGGGGCAGGTCGACGCTGGAGCTGTCCTGGAGCTGGCACACCTGGCAGGGCGTGAGTGTCTTTGTTGGTTTACGTTACGGCGTTGGCTCGTTAACAAAGGCCGGCGTGTTTTTTTTTTCCCAGCTGCTGCAGTGCTACGCGGTTTCGGCTCTGACTCTCCTACTGTGGACACGTTACGTGCCGTCCATCCTGCAGAAGGAGAAGGTGGCGAGCGAGAAGAAAGGAAACGCCTCGCTGCGCAGACTGCTGGGATACCTAAAGCCGTACCAGTACCACTTCATAGCCATCGTCCTCCTGGTGATCCTCTCCTCCCTCGGTAAAAACGCTTTCTACTTTCTCTCTTGGAGGGAATTTCCCGTTTCTTGTGCCAGGTGTTATGGCTGTTTGCTTACCTACAGTTTCAGTACAAGGCGGGTCCATTGTGGGCGGGTCCATTGTGGGCAGCAACAATACCCTGATAAGGCGCAAGATTCAAACCGTCACTGATTGGTATTAACAGTCCATTCCAAACGTGACCTAAATCTGACTAATCCGCATCAGCTTTCCCTTCTTGGCTGACAGAAGTGGAACCTGGGGTGGCCTCATGTTAGTGTAGCCCCTCCGCCTCAAGGTTGAACATGTCACTGAGCTTTACTGAGTGTATACGAGATCTGAACGTCAGAGCGGGGACGTCACGGGTCAGAGGAGCGGCCCTAAAACGTCAGAACAGTGTTTTTTTAGGTTCCTGCCCTGACTGTAGCCCCATTCACTTACTCCTCAGGGGAGATGGCCATCCCTCATTACACAGGAAGAATCACCGACTGGATCCTGAAGGAGGACGACCCAGACGCTTTTAACAACGCCATCACCATCATGTCCATCCTGACCATCATGAGGTGGGGTTTAGATTCAGCCACCTGCCACCATCGCTCGTTCTTTAGGGGTCGGGAACAGATTCGTCTGATTTAAATGACTGATTAGAGCCACATTGGTTTTCTGGCAGCGCTGTGTTTGAGTTCGTTTGTGACCTGATGTACAACACCACCATGAGCCTCATTCACACCTCCATCCAGAGCCAGGTGTTCGAGAGTGTGCTCAAACAGGAAATCGGCTTCTTTGACGGATCATCCACAGGTAAGAGGACTAGTTTTTGGAGAGAGAAAAATAGCAGCTCTGATTACGAGGGGGTGTTTGTATCGATTGCGAGCGATTATGACGGGATAAGACAGGGTTCGCATGGACTTGCTCGGTTCTCTGACGTTTTTTACGTCTCCTCAGGTGATCTGGTGTCCCGAATCACCCAGGACACCAACGATATGAGCGAGTCGCTGAGCGAGCAGCTGAGCCTGGTCATGTGGTACTTCATGCGCTTGGTATTTCTCTACGGGTCCATGCTGTTACTCTCCGTACGCCTGTCCGTCTTCACCCTCCTCGGCCTGCCCATCATCTGGATCATCCCAGAGTTTTCTGGAAGGTTCTCGCAGGTGAGACAGGTTACGTCCAGATATTTGACTTCATGTCCCCAGCCTCACTGAGCGAGTGCCGTGTCCTTCTCTCAGAAACATGCCGTAAAAGTGCAGCAGTCTCACGCCAAGGCGAACAGCGTGGCCACCGAGACCTTCTCCTGCATCAAGACGGTGAGGAGCTTCGCCAACGAGGACAGCGAGACCGAGAGGTACAGGAAGTGCCTGGAAAACACCTACGCGCTCAACAAAGTGGAAGCGGCCGCCTACGCTGCCTCCAGCTGGACCAACAGCGTGAGGGAACGAGAGTAACTCCGAATCAGGTCGCCGATCTCAATTCGAGCTCAGGCCCTCGAAGCATTGTTTTTTCTCTCCCATCAGATGTCCAGCCTGGCTCTGAAGGTCAGCATTCTGTACTACGGGGGGCAGCTGGTGGCAGGAAACGAGGTCAGCAGCGGCGACCTGGTGTCGTTCGTCCTGTACGAGCTGCAGTTTAATTCCGCCGTCGAGGTAACGCCTGCAACCTCACCCTATCGCTTGGGCTCAGATCCTTTTTTTTAACCACGCTGCCGTTCACAGGCTCTGATGTCATATTACCCGAGAGTGAAGAAAGCTATCGGAACGTCCGAAAAGATCTTCGAGTACGTGGACCGCAAGCCTGACGTCCCTCCTGATGGCACTTTAGCTCCCAAAACCCTCAAAGGGCATGTGCGCTTCAATAACGTAACCTTCGCTTATCCCACCAGACCAACTGAGGGCATTCTGAAGGTGAGACAGATTGTAAAATACAGTTCACGCTGCGTTCGTGTACGAGTCACTTTAACTCGTTTAATTTACGGACCTCGTCCAGGGCTTTTCTCTTGAGCTGAAGCCGGGGAAGATCACCGCTCTGGTGGGACCAGCCGACGGAGGAAAGAGCACCATAGTCAGGCTGCTCGAGAGGTTCTACCAGCCACAGAGCGGAGAGATCTTACTGGACGACAAGCCGCTCATGAGCTACAAGAACGAGTATCTGCACGAAAAGGTTGACGAGTTAGCGCTGGATTTACGTCCTGAAGATTTGCCTTCTGTCCGGTCTGTGTGCAAAAATGTTAAAAAGGAAAGGGAAAGAGAAATCAGACAGACAGGACCTGATATTTACCGAGGAGAATAGGAGGTCTGTTTTGTGTTAGAAGAGAGTGTAGATGAGAGAAAAAATATAATCGAGGTTAAGGAAAGGGAAAGGAAACATAAATGAGTAAGTAATCCCTTAAAACTATCTGGAACGACCTCAGTCTTAGTTTGTTGGTTTTTATAAGCTTTACTTATTCTTTTTGTAACGGGAATCTTTTTTAATACGAGTTATCGCCTATGTTGTGTTTTATTTTTATTTTGACCTTCCTGTTTCTTACCGCTGGGGTCTGCAGGGTACCATTATAAATCTATTCTATTTTTCACGCCTGTTCAGATCAGCGTGGTGGCTCAGGAGCCGTTGCTGTTCGCCCGCTCCATCAGGGAGAATATTAAATACGGCAAAGCGGACGCCTCAGACGAAGAGATGTACGCTGCTGCCAAACTGGCCAATGCCCACAAATTCATCTGCGACTTCCCGGAAGGCTACGACACTGGTGAGCGAGAAACAGTGGGATGATGGGCAGAAGTTCAACGCTTAATAAAGATGCTGACATCCCGCTGTGTGTGTAGATGCTGGAGAGAAGGGTGGGAAAGTATCCGGAGGTCAGAAGCAGAGGGTAGCCATAGCAAGAGCTCTGATCCGGAACCCGCAGATCCTGGTATTGGACGATTCCACCAGTGACCTGGACGCTGAGAGCGAGCACGCGGTACGATGCGCTACGTTCACAGACTGATCTCTCGGGCATCCGTTCAGGGCCGCCACCGAGACTGATATGATTTGAGTTCTTTATAAAACGTGAGATGTAAATTTCGCCCCCAGGTGCACCAGGCGCTGCTGAGGAACTCCGACAGGCGCTGCGTTCTCCTCATCACCCACAGGATGAGCGGCGTGGAGATGGCGGACACCGTGGTGTTCCTTAGGAAGGGTGAGGTGCTGGAACAGGGTTCGCACGCCGAGATGGTGCAGAGGAACGGTCCGTACGCCGAATTCGTCAAGCAGCAGAACACCGGTTTCCATCGCAAGGCCCGTGACGAGGACGAATGATCCATTGCCAAAATGCAGCTCTGAAAGCACACAACTCAGTCCTGGAAAACTAACAGAGCTCCCCTTTGTAACCTCAGTCCAAATGAAATCAAATCAACAGAACCAACTTCTTGTAAGCCAAATATTGTCCGATACTTCACTCCAGCAAAACCAGCAAGAAGACGAGTCCAGGATGAGACTGAGACCATGTCGAGGGCTTGACATGCGATCTTGCTTGGGTGACAGCGCGGTCTTAGACGGATAAGAGTTGTCCAGCACATACGGACATGATTGGCTGTCTGAGGGAGGGGTGACTGGCCATGGTGTATGAATTAGGTCTAAATGAATCTAAATTTAACAGAGTCGCTTAATTAGTATATTTAATTACAGTATCGTAAACGATAATTACATTCTAGTCAGTATCCTTGACATTTGCACTGAAGATGAATCGTGTGACTGCTGTGTGATTTATAAGATTTCTGTTGAATTTCTCTTTCTTAGGGTGTTTTTTCATACTTTGTAAATGTTATTATATTTAAATTAGGTGTAAATATCACAAACACAATAATGCAGAGAAACTCGTTCTGAACTTCAACATCAGTATGACATGCACAGACTGTTACCTGATTGTCATTTACTTTTTTTCTTTGATTTTTTCATCCAAATTGTGTGAATATCACTTTCTCTATTGTGAATAAAATGTCAGAAGCACTTAAAGAGCTTGTTTTCATGACTGTTTCTCGCTGTTCTCCCAGTCAAGTCTATTCTCGTGTCTTTTGATCTTTACTTCTTTACTGGTTATTACTTCCAGTTCATACCAAATATCCCTGGCTTCTTCCCACTTTCCAAAAACAAATCAATAGGTAGATTACCTTCTTGATGCTGACTTTGGAGTCACCCAGACCCTCACCAGGTCTCACAAGGTAACGGTGTAAATAATGAAAATAACTACTGCGTTTATAATGCAGGTAGTGTCTGACATAGCCTTTAAGTTCACATAAAGATAAGTCTTTATTTCTTTTGGGGCTTCTCAGTGCCCAGGACCTAGACGTGAACCTGACAGACCTGTTTCACACCTGAATTTGACACTAAAACTACAAATATGGAGACAGAACTTGTCTTGTTTTTTTTTAATTTACAGACGTTCCTATACAGTCTTAGTTTGGAATCGTAATCGATTCTTTCAGTCGATCCTTATCTGGGAATCGGACTAAAATTCGACTCTGAGATCTGTTGGCTCTTATATCAGCTCTAGATGGCAGTTGAGAGTTGAATCGACTCGTGTTCGCCTGTCGCCATTGTCTAAGTGGGCGCGTTTATTTTTGATTGAAAGCTGAGAAAGCCAATAGAACGTGAGGCTTGTGGGCGGA